>BNST01000722.1:0-19468 GCA_019650275.1 Xylocarpus granatum
CACAACAAGCCTGCATGCAGTGCATGAGACGAACATCCAGAAGCAACCAGAACATCCCTGCGGCACAGCAGCGGCATCAGACACATTCAGCAGTGCATGATACGAACTTTCAGGAGCTTCCAGAGCATCCCTGCAGGCACGGCAGAGGCAGTGGGTGCATTCGGCAGTGCGTGAGGCGAACTTCCGGGAGCAACCAGAACATCCCCGCAGATGTGGCAGCAGCATCGGGCACATTCGGCAGTGTGCATGACAAACTTTGGGGAGCGACCGGATTATGCCCGTGGGTGCAGCAGAAGCTTCGGGTGTGTTGGGCAGTGCACAGGACAACTTATGGGAGCAACTGGAACATCCCTGCAGGAGTGGCAGAGGCGTCGGGTGCATTGGGCAGTGCATGCAAGGAACTTCAAGGAGCAACCTGAGCATCCCCGTGGTCACGGCAGAGGCTTCAGGCGCATTTGTCAGGGTGCAAGATGAAATTCCAGGAGCGACCAGATCATCCCTGCTGGTGCAGCAAAGGCATCGAGTGCATTCGGCAGTGCACAGGACGAACCTCTGGGAGCGACTAAAACATCTCTGCGGGAGCGGGAGCAGCATCAGACATGGTCGGCAGTGTACGGGACGAACTTCCAGGAGTGACCGGAACATCCCCGAGAGAGCAGTAGAGGATTTGGGCGCATTGGGCAGTGCATGGGACAAACTTCCAGGTGCGATTGGAACACTCCTGCAGGCACGGCGTTAGTGCGGAATGAACTTCAGGGAGCGAACAGAACGCCCCTGTGGTTGCAGCAGAGGTTTTGGGCACATTGGGCAGTGCACGGGACGAACATCTGGGAGCAGCAGGAACATACCCTTGGGCGCGGCGAAGGCTTCGGTCGCATTGGGCAGTGCGTGGGACAAACCTCAGGGAGCGACCGGAATATTCCCACGTGCATGGGAGACCTTCGGGCACATTGGGCGGTGCATGGGATGAACTTCTAGGAGCAACTGGAACAACCCCGAGGGAGCGGCAGAGGCATTAGGTGCATCCGGCAGTTCGCAGGACGAACGTCCGGGAGCAAATGGAACATTCCCGCAGGCACAGAAGATGCTTTGGGCGCAATGGGCAGTGTGTGGAATGAACTTCCGGGAGTGACCTGAACATCCCCGTGGGTGCAGTAGAGGCGCCAGGCGCATTCGGCAGTGTGGGGACGAACTTCCAGGAGCAACTGAAAAATCCCTGCTGGCATGGCAGCAGTGTTGTGAGTGTTCAGCAGTGTGTGGGTCGAACTTCTGGGAGCGACCAAAACATCCCCGCAGGTGCAGTAGAGGCATTAGGCGCTTTCGGCAGTGCACAGGATGAACTTTTGGGAGTGATCAGAAAATCCCTGCAGGAAAAACAGCGGTGTTGGGTGTGTTCAGCTGTGCTTGGGACGAACTTCCGGAAGCGACTGGAACATCCTTGAGGGCATGGTCACACACGCCCGTGGCCAGAACAAACTTCTAGGAGTGATGGGAACATGCCTGTGGACATGGCAGAGGCATTGGGCACATTCGGCAGTGTACAAGACGAACTTCTGGGAGTGACCAGAACATCCCCATGGGTGCAACAGAGACTTCAGGCGTGTTGGGCAGTGTATGGGACAAACTTTCAGGGTGACTAAAACATCACCGTGGGCGTGGCAGAGGCATTGGGTGCATTCAGCAGTGTGTGGAAGAACTTGTGGAACAAACTTCCAGGAGCAGCCGGAACATCCCTGCAGGTGCAGAAGAGGCTTTGAGCACGTTGGGCGGTGCATGGGATGAACTTCTAGGAGCGACTGGAACAACCCTGAGGGAGCGGCAGAGGCGTTAGGTGCATCCGCCAGTTAGCAGGACAAACGGCCGGGAGCGAATGGAGCATCCCCGCAGGCACAGAAAATGATTTGGGCACAATGGGCAGTGTGTGGAATGAACATCCGGGAGCGACCTGAACATCCCCGTGTGTGCAGTAGAGGTTCCAGGCGCGTTCAGTAGTGTGGAGACGAACTTTCAGGAGCAACTGGAAAATCCCTACTGGCATGGCAGCGGTGTCGCAAACTTCTGGGAGCAACTGGAAAGTCCCTACAGGCTCGAAAGAGGCATTGCATGAGTTCGGCAGTGCTTGGGATGAACTTCTGGGTGTGACCGAAAAATCCCCATGGGCACGACAGTGGCATCGGACGCATTCGGCAGTGCTTGGGATGAACTTCCAAGAGCGACCATAACATCCCCACAGGCGTGGTCGAGGTGTCAGTCGCATTTGGCAGTGCACGGGACAGACTTCCAGGAGTGACCAAAACATCCCTACAGGCTTCGCAAAGGCATCAGGCGCATTTGACAGTGCACAGGACAAACATCCAGGAGTGACCGGAACATCCTCGTTGGCACAGCAGCGGCATAGGGTGTGTCCAACAGTGCGCAGGACAAACTTCCAAGAACAACCAAAAATTTGCCATTGGCTTGGCAGAGGCATTGGATGCATTCATCAGTGCTTGGAACCAACTTCCGAGAGCGACCACAACATCCCCACAGGTGTGGCAAAAGCGTCGCGCGCATTTGGCAGTGCAAGGGATGTACATCCGGGACTGACCCAAACCTCCCCATGGGCACGGCAGTGGCATTGGACACATTTGGCAGTGTGCAGAAAGAACATCCAGGAGTGACCGGAACAACCTCACGTGCTTGGCAGCGCCATCGGGTGCATTCGGCAGTATGTGGGACGAACTATTGGGAGTGACCAGAAAATCCCCACGGGTGCAGTAGATGCTTTGGGAGTGTTTCAGCAGTGCTTGGGATAAACTTCCGGGAGCAATTGGAACATCCCCGCAGCCGTGGCAGTGGCATCATTCGCACTCGGCAGTGCAGAGTACGAACTTCCGGTAGTGACTGGATCATCCCTGCGGGGCACTGCAGCAGGTCGGGTGCTTTTAGCAGTGCGCGAGTCAAACTTCCGGGAGTGATTGGAACATCCCCGTGGTTTCAGAAGAGCCTTCGCGCACACTGGGTAGTGCACAGGATGAACTTCTAGGAGCGGCCGGATCATCACCGCAGGCACGGCAGTGGCATTGGGCTCGTTCAACAGTGCCCCAGAACGAACTTCCAGTAGCGAGTAGAACATTCTCGCAGCTCAGTAGAGGCATTGGATGCATTCGGCAGTGCTCGGGATGAACATCCAGGAGTGACTGGAACATCCCCGCGTGCATGGCAGCGGTGTAGAGACACGTTCGACAGTGCACGGGACTAACTTCCGGAAGCATCTAGAACATCCCCATGGGCACGACAGAGGCTTCAGGCGTGTTGGCCAGTGTGCAGGATGAACTTCCTGGAGCAACCGGAGCATCCCCGTGGGCGCGGCAGAGGCATCAGGCACATTCGACAGTGCATGGGATGAACTTTTGAGAGCAACTGGAGCATCCTTATGGTCACAGTGCAGGTATCGGATGCATTTGGCAGTGCTCGGGATGAACTTCCGAGAGAAACTGGAACATTACCGTGGTCACGGCAGAGGCGCCAGGTGCATTTGGCTTTGCACAGGAAGAACTTCCGAGACCAACTGGAACTTCCTCGCGGGCGCAGCAGCGGCATCAAACATGTTCGACAGTGCGTGGGACAATTTTCCAGGAGCATCTGGTACATCCCCATGGGCACGGCAGAGGTGTCAGCCGCATTAGGCAGTGCCTGGGACGAACTTTTGGGAGCGAACAGAACATTCCCATGGATGTGGTAGAGGCATCAAATGCATTCAGAAGTGCTCGGGATGAACTTCCGAGAGGGATTGGAACATCCCTGTGGGTGCGGCAACAGTGTCGGACGCATTTGGCTGCCTGTGGGACAAACTTCCAGGAGCGACCAGATCATCCCCACAGATGAGGCAGCGGCAACGGACACATTCAGCAGTGCATGGGATGAACTTCTGGGAGTGACCAGAAAATCTCCCCGGGTGCGGTACAAGCTTTTGGTGCGTTGAGCAGTGCACAGGATGAGCATCTGGGAGTGACCAAAACATCCTTGCGGGCATGGCAGCGACATTGCACGCGCTCGGCAGTGTTCGGGATGAACTTTTGGGATCGACTGGAAAATCCCCATGAGCTCGGCAGAGGCGTCAGATGCGTTTTGCAGTGGTCGAGACAAACTTCCAGAAGCGACCGGAACATTTTCGTGGGTGTGGCAGAGGCTTCGGGCATGTTGGCCAGTGTGCGGGTCAAACTTCCGAGAGCGACCGGATCATCCCTGCAGGTGCAGCAGTTGTTGGGCCACGTTGGGTAGTGTGTGGGACGAACATTTAAGAGCAACTGGAACATCCCCGGTGGTGCAGGAGAGGCATTGGGAGCATTTAGCAATGCGTGGGATGAAATTCTGAGAGCTACCGGAACATGCCTCCAGGCATGGCAGAGGCTTGTGGCGCATTGAGCAGTGCACAAGATAAACTTTTGAAAATGACCAGAACATCCTCACAGGCATGGCGGATGCTTTGGGTGCATTGGGCAGTGTGCCAGACTTACTTCTGGGAGCAACCGGAACATCCTCGCGGGCATGGTAAAGGCGTCGGGCACGTTCGCCAGTCCATGGCACGAATTTCCAGGAGCGACTGAAAAATCCCCGTAGGCTCAGCAGATGTGTCAGATGCATTCAACAGTGCTCAGGACAAACTTCTCGGAGCAACTGGAACATCCTCACAGGCATGGTAAAGGCATTGGGTGCGTTTGGCAGTGTGTAAGACAAACTTCCGGGAAAGACTGGATCATCATTGTGGGCACGGCAGAGGCATCAGGCGCGTTCGCCAATCCACAGGATGAACTTCCAGGAGTGACTGGAAAATCAACATGGGCTTGGAAGATGCATTGGATGCACTAGGCAGTTCTCAAGCCGAACTTCTGGAAGCAACCGGAACATCCCAGTGGGCGCGGCAGCGGTGTCGGATGCATTCGGCAGTGCACGGGACGAACATCCAGGAGTGGACAGAACATCCCCGCGGGCACAGTAGAGGCATTTGGTGCATGTGATAAACTTCCAGTTGCAACTGGAACATCCCCACAGGCATGACAGCAGCTGTAGGCACACTCAGCAGTGTGCAGGATGAACTTATGAGGACCAAAACATCCCAGCAGGCACAACAACAGCATTGAACGCATTCAGCAGTGCACAGGACAAACTTTTGGAGTGACCATAACATTCCCACAGGGCGCAGCAAAGGCATCAGGTGCATTTGATTGTGCGTGGTACAAACTTACGGGAGCGACTAGAACATCTCTGCGGTCGCAGCAGTGGTGTCAGGCACGTTTGGCAATGAACAAGATAACTTTCCGGAAGCGACCGAAACATCCCTGCAGGAGTTACAGCGGCATCAAGCACATTCAACAATGCGGGGGACAAACTTCCGAGAGCGACCAGAACACCCTGGAGGTGCAGCAGAGGATTCATGCACATTGGACTGTGTGCAGGATGTACTTCCATGAGCAACCAAAACATCCCCGTGGGTGCAGCAGCAGCATCGGACACGCTCAGCAGTGCGCTGGAAGAACTTCTGTGAGCAACGGGAACATCCCCACAGACGTGGTAGAGGCATCAGGCGTGTTTGGCTGTGTACAAGATGAACTTCCGGAAGTGAGCAGAACATCCCTGCAGGCACGGCTGTGGCGTCGGAAGCAATGAACTTCTAGGAGTGACCAGAGCATCCCCACGGGCACAGCAGAGAATTCGGGCGCATTGGGCAGTGCACTGTATGAACTTTTGGGAATGACCGGAAAATCCCCTCAGGTGCAGCAGAGGTGTCAGACACATTCAGCAGTCTGCGGGACAAGTTTCCAGGAGCAACTGGAACAGCCCCGTGGGTGTAGCAGTGGCATTGGACACATTTGGCCGTGTGCGGATCGAACTTCCAGCAGCGACCGGAACATCCCTGTAGGCACGGCTGAGGCTTCCGGCGGGTTGCATGTACATGCATGTTTCATGTACATCTCTCATCTCTCATGTGCATCACAGGGTCTTTGTTTAGAGCGGCTTCCTGTGATGCATCAAGGCTCTCCTCAACTAGCACACTCAATTTTTCAGCTCTTTCACTCGCACAGTGCAAGATATAGGACAAAAAAGTAAACACACAATAATAATGCAATACAACAAGCAATCACAATGCACACGAGAGTTACAAAGTCTCTGACCTTCAACCTTTATATTGTGGAACCAACACCCCTTTGTTCCTAGGGTCACTTGAAATCCTAATCCTAGTATAACTCCTATAAATCCAAGTATATCTCCTACGAGTATATCTCCTCTAATCTGAGTATATCTTTGTAGGCATCCAATTCTGAGTAGAACTCTTTACCACAAGGAGTCCTATGCATAGTTGAACGCTGTTGCGCACAACAGTCCACCATGCTGCACCACATCACACTCCTTCCGCACTTAGGAGTTACAATCCAACTAGTAGGGTCATACTCAAACTCTTGGCATGATCCACTTGTTCTATTGGGCTATAGGAAGAATCATAATCCAACTCAAACTCGACAAGTGGTGCCCCACACACCTCTGTCCTCTGAGGTTTTGGACCATAAGGAATCCATTGAACCTTACATTGATCTGGGAAATATGTCTCTGAGACATAGATGTGCAGGAACCCTCTCATTATGCAGTACAGTGTGTCCGCCAGCACCACAGAGCCTGCTTGCCAGCCAGCGCCGCACACTGGTGCATTGCCCCTCTGCGTGCGGCACGCCTCCTGGCCACATTATCCTCTGTTCACTGCCTACCAAGCACAACTTACCTCTGTTGTGCTTGCTCCTATACTTGATCCATGTCACCTTGTGCGTATTGCACCTACAACCCCCAAAACCTCCCACGTTGCTAGGACAAGGTGCCATCCTACCCTCGGGTGCACGTTCCTACTCAAGGCCGTGACAAACCTCCACCACTTGAAGAACCCAACGTCCTTGTTGGATCGGAGAGGTATTCTTGCACCTACTTCTTGAATTGCCACAATGTAGTGTCTCACTCCCAACTAGCATCCGCAGCACTTCCCCTTTTCCACTGAACCAAATGCTCCATTCTTTGGTTCTTTTTACTCTGCCCCAAGATTCAATGATTCAATATCTTTTCGACCTCCTTGTCAAACTGCAGTTGAATCACAGGTGGAGCTCGCCTGACCTGTCGGTGTCCCTCATCAAGCAAGTCCTCATGAAGGGGCTTCAAGAAACTTATGTGCACTATGGGATGTATCTTTAATTTTTCAGGTAGTCTCAGCTTATAAGCAACTTTACCCACCCTTTGCACTACTTCAAAGGGGTCGTTGTACCTGGGTACCAATCCTCTATGCACAGTTTTGCTACTAATCTTCTTCCATATCTGTGGAGTTAGCTTTAGCAACACTTTATCACCCATACTAAACTCTAGGTCTTTCGTTCCAGCATCTGCATATTTCTTCATGTGACGAGCTGCCTTAGCTAAGCTATTGAAAGCTAGTTCAATCAACTCCTCCTTGTCGCGTGCAAACTTATATGCAGCTAGACACCTCACCTTAGTGTTCTGCTTTGCCACCTCATGCGACGTTTTAGGCTGTTACCCCATCACCAACTCAGCTAGACTCATCTTCATTGGAGAGGATTTGTGAATGGTGTAGCAAAATTGAGCCGAATCGAGCAACTCTACCCAATTTCTCTGGCTTACCATCACATAATGACTTAAATACTCCCCAAGTAAGGCATTAACATGCTCAGTCTACCCATCTGTCTATGGATGATTTGTAGTCAAAAATTGCAACGCAGTGCCCATGAGATTAAAAAGTGAAGTCTAGAGCCTGTCTGTGAAGCATGCATCTCTATCGCTCAAGATATCTTATGGCACTCCAAAATACTTTATCACATGCTTGAGCATCAGCTCTGTAGCTCTCTCTGCCAAACAGGCATGTGGTGTGGGAATAAACATAGCATACTTCAAAAATCTATCAACCACCACCAACATTGACTTATAATCGTCTCTCGCCTTGGGCATTCCTAATGTGAAATCCATCGACATTGATTGTCAGGATCTTTCTGGTATAGGTAATGGCTAAAGAAGGCCCGCCGGTCTTCTCCTCTCATTTTTGTCTAATTGGTATATTAGACAAGTTTTGACATACAGCCGTACGTCTTCTTCCGTCTTGGGCCAGTAATATGTCCTGCTCAACAAGGCCATCATCCTCTCTACCCCTAGATGTCCTGCTCATATTAGATCATGAGTTTCTCACAAGAGTGTCTTGCGAAGTTTCCCTCCACTAGGAACATATAATCTCCCTCCTCGAGCATAGACTAGACCATTTTCTAGCCAATATCTCTGCAAAATTCCTTTGCGGATTTCCTTACAAAGTTGTTTGTCTGTCGGATCCTGGTCCACATACTGCCTCACTTTGTCTACAAAGTCAGAAGTGAAGGCTGTGAGAATGGCCACATACCCCTCTACACTTTTCCTATTGAGTGTATCTGCCACTTGGTTCTATCTCCCAGCCTTATGAACCCACACAAAATCAAATTCGACAAGATATTCCTGCCATCTCGCTTGTTTGGGCGTTAACTTCTTCAACATCTTGAAGTAAGTATTGGCCGCACTGTCCATCATGACCCTGAAATGAGTACCTAGAAGGTAATGTCTCCATGTCATCAAGCAATGTACCACCGCCGTCATCTCTTTTTCATGTGTGGAGTGCCTTTGCTCCGCATCCATTAGCTTTCTGCTCTCAAAAGTAATAGGATGTCCCTCCTGAACAAGCACACCACCAATGGCCCTATCCAAAGCATACATCTATACCTTGAATGGTTTATCAAAGTCAGGTAACTTAAGCACTGGTTCAGATGCTACCAAAACTTTAATAGCCTTGAATGCTTTCTCACATGCCTCAGTCCATTCCCACTCCTTTCTTTTCTTCAGCAAATCTGCCAATGGCCCTACTCTCCTCGAGTAGCCTTCCAGGAATCTTTTGGGAGTAATAGGCATCGGGCGTGGTAGAGGCTCCGAGCAGATTGGGGCAGTGCACGGGATGAACTTTTGGGAGGTTCCAGAACATCCCAGTGGGTGCATGGGAGGCTTCAGGTGTGTTGGCCATTGTGTGGGACAAACTTACGAGAGCGACTAGAACATCCCCATGGGCACAGAAGAGGAGTAGAGTGTGTTCGGTAGTGCATGAGACGAACTTTGCGGAGTGACGGTAACATCCCCGCGGGTGCAGCAGCGGCTTCGGGTACATTTGGCAGTGTGCAGGATGAACTTTTGGGAGCTTCCAGAACATCCCGTGGGCCTGTGGAAGGCTACGGGCATGTTGGCCAGTGCGTGGGATGAACTTATGGGAGCGACTGGAATATCTCTATGGGCGTGGAAGAGGAGTAGGGTTCGTTTAGTAGTGCATGAGACAAACTTCGGGGAGTGACAGTAACATCCATCACTTCTGCCGCGCCCACGGGGATGTTCTCATCACTCCCTAAAGTTTGTCCTGCACACTCTCCAATGCACCCAAAGCAACTGCCACGCCCGTGGGGATGATCCGGTTGCTCTTGGAAGTTTGTCCCGTGCATGGACAAACATGTCCAATGCCGCTGCTGTCATGGGGATGTTCTGGTTGCTCCTGTAAGTTTGTCCCGAGCACTGCCGAACGTGCTCGATGCCTCTACAGCACCCAGAGGGATGTTCCGATTGCTCCTGGATGTTCCTGTTCCTCTCAGAAGTTCATTCCATGCATTGCCGCACGCGGCCAAAGCCTCTTCCATGGCCACGGGGATGTTCGGGTAGCTCTCTTAAGTTTGTCCCGCGTACTGCCAAATGCGCCTGACACTTACACTGCACCCGCGGGGATGTACCACTTGTTTCCCAGAAGTTCATCCCGAGCACTGCTAAACGCGTCCAACACCTCAGCCTAGCCAGCGGGGATTTTCCGATCGCTCCCAAAAGTTCGCCCTGTGCACTGCCAAACATGCCGAATGCCATTGATGTGCCCGTGGAGATGTTCTGGTCACTCCCAGAAGTTCATATCGCGCACTGTCGAACGTGCCCAATGCCTCTAACACACCCATGGGGATGTTCTGGTTGCTCATCCCATGCATTGCTGAATGTGTCTGACGCTTCTTCCGCGCCCACAGAGATGTCCGGTCACACTCAAAATTTTGTCCCGAGCACTGCTGAACTTGTCCAACGCCTATGCCAAGCCCACAGGGATTTCTTGGTTGCTCCCAGAAGTTCATCCCGAACACTGCCTAATGCACCAGATGACACTGCCGTGCCCAAGGGGATTTTGTGGTCGCTCTTGGAAGTTCATCCCGAGCACCGCCGAAAGAGCCTGATGCCTTTGCCATGCCCGCATTGATGTTCCGGTCTCTCCCGGAAGTTTGTCCTACACACTGCCAAATGCATCTGACGCTGTTGCCATGCCCACAGGAATGTTCCGGTCACTCCCAAAAGTTCATCCCACGCACTGTTGAATGTGCTTGATGCCTCTGCCACGTCTGCGGAGATGTTCCAGTCACTCCTAGAAGTTTGTTCTGTGCACTGCCCAACACCCCTGCCGTGCCCGCAGAGATGTTGTGGTTGCCCCCAGCATTTCATCCTGCACACTTCTGAACGCACCTGACGCCGCTGCAATGCGGCAGGGATGTTCTGGTTGCTCCCGGAAGTTCATCTTGCGCCCTGCTGAACACACCCAAAGCCTATACTGCACCTGCAGTGATGTTCCAGTCCCTCCACACTGCCGAACATGCCCGGCACCTCCGCCAAGCCCACGGGATTGTTCCAGTCACTGCTGGAAGTTTGTCCCGCGCACTGCCGAGGATGCCCCTGCCATGCCCATGGGGATGTTCCTGTCGCTCCTGGAAGTCCTTCCCACACACTGCCGAACGTGCCTGACACCTCTACTCCAAGAAGAAAATGGCAAGAAGAAGTCTATCTTGATAATGTTTTAGATGACTTAGAAAAGCTTGTTGACTTAGGAAAACATATCCTAAGTGGATAAGGAACCTAAGTACTAGTTGAATTAGGATAAGGATGTCTAAATACTATAAATACAGCCCATTATTTGTGAGGAGGAGATATGCTCCGAATTTTGTATATTTCTTATTCATTAATCAAGAATCAAGGTCAGCATTCTTGCTTCCATTCTTGTTTATATGTTGGTTATCTTTTAAAAGTTGTCTTGAGATAACTTGGGCTTAAGACAAGGTTAAGAGCTAACGTTGAGAGTTAAGTAGTTGTCTTCTTCAACCAAGGCAAGTTGTGATAGGTTTTAAGAGTTGTCTTGCCTATCCAACATATCCTTATGTACATATTAGTTAACCCAAAGGACAAGCTTAGGGGACATAAATATAGAAAAGAACTCAAGAATCAAACGGGACAGCAAGTTAGGAAGGATTTCAGTAGGCATGCTAACCCCTAAGCTGTAGAAAAGTTGGGAAAAAAATCGAGACCCCAACAAATTGGTGCTTTTGTTGAGAGATCAGCATAACCACTAGTTGAGAGGTATCACGATCACCCTAACAGATTAGTGTTCTATTTGATAGATAAGCACAGACACCAGTCAATTGCAAGGAATCAAGGTTACCATGTCATCTGGGCAGCATTCACCCGCACCACAGGAACAGACCGGGGAAGATTTCTCAGCCACCAACTGTGTAAGAATCCCTTGCCTTAGAGAGGAACCAGAATGCGATCAATGACCAGGTAGGTGATATCAAACACCAACTATCATCTATCATTCATTCTCTTGAACAATTGAAGAGAGACACACCCCGAGTGGCCGAAAAACAAGTCCAAACCGAGCAGGGCAGAAACAGCCACCTACCACAAACATCTAGGAGGCTTCAATCAGAAATCACATGGCACCAAGTGCATGAGGAAGATTCTGACCAGGAGTAGCTTCCCTCTCAAGAAAGGGGGAAAAGGTGCATGAGTTTGGGAAGCAGGAGGGATACTTCACCAAACAAACACCTGCCCCATGATTGCTACAATGATTATAACAACGATGAGGAATTGTTGGACAGAATGCCCGCATCATGGCAACCAAGAAGGGTATGAAATCACCCTGAGGCAGAACCATGGCACACCACAAGAAAGGAGGATTGGCACTACGACAGCCCAAGCCATTACACACGGCCTAAGGTAAAAATCGAGTTCCCTACCTTTGAGAAGGGAGATCCAACCGAATGGATCTCCAAGGCAGAATTTTACTTTGAAAAACAAGGTATTGAGAGAGGTGAAAGGGTTGATTTTGCATCCTATCACCTATGTGGGAGAGCCAACCAATGGTGGCGTTGGCTTAAGGCCACCTATGGTCGAGAAGGAAGAAGGGTAGGGTGGACAAGGTTCACACAAGAGTTAGTGAACAGATTTGGCCCATCTAGTGTGACAAATTGTGAGGGACAGCTTGCCAAGATTAGGCTAGAAAGATCTCTAGAGAGACACCTTGAACAATTCGAGAGGTTGGCCGAATTGGTAGGACATTGGCCAAATAGTGCACTAATTGGCACTTTTCTAGACGGCCTTGTACCTTGGCTAAGTCGAGAAGTGAAGATGAGGGATCCAAACTCTCTCACTCAATGCATTCAGTTGGCAAGACTCATCAACGATGGGAGAAGCATCACCCGCAGCACAACCAAGGTCATCAAACCCTCAGACAAACTAGGTAAGGCATCCTCATCAAGTAAGATAGCGCCCTCAAAAACAAAGGACCCTCTCAAACTATCCACCAAAGAAATCAACAGGAGGATCGAAAGAGGCTTATGTTTTAGGTACAACAATAAGTGGCAAGTTGGCCACAAGTGCAAGAAAGGTATGTTCAACATCATTGAAGTGGTAAGAGATGAAGAAACACGAGGAAAGCAGCGAGGAAGAACAAGAAAGCTGCATGGACAGCAAGGAGGAAGTAGAGGCAGAACACTTCCCTGATTTGCGGAAGAAGGCAAAATTAACTTGCATGCAGTAGGGACAACCACCAAGCCTACTGCCATGAGGTTGTTCGCAACCATTAACGGAAAAAACATTTTGGTGTTGATAGATAGTGGAGCTACTCATAACTTCATCAACACAAAATTGGTCAAACACTTAAGCTACATCCAAAAAAGATTGCACCCTTTGAGGTAAGAGTGGCAAGCGGACAGAAGCTCATGTGCACACAAGTGATCAAGGCAGTAGCAATGCAGATTTAAGGAGTCAAGATAGAGGCAGAACTGCATGTGTTAGCCCTGGCAGGTTTACTTCAGCAAGAGGACCATGCCAAAGAGAAGTCTTGGAGAGGAAGGACACGCCACAACAGAAGTTCCAATCTAAGAAGGAAACGGCAAGAAGAAGTGCAGCAACTGTAGGAGAGAAGATAAGATAAAGGCAGAAGGACTTAGTCAAAGTAGGAATTCTAGTCTTAGTAGGAATTCAAGAAAAACCAAGAATCCTAGTAGGATTAGGAAACAGTGGGTTAATGTCTATCTTGATAATGTTTTAGATGACTTAGAAAAGCTGTTGACTAAGGAAAACATATCCTAAGTGGATAAGGAACCTAAGTACCGGTTGAATTAGGATAACGCTGTCTAAATACTATAAATACAGCCCATTATTTGTGAGAAGGAGATATGCTCCGAATTTTGTATATTTCTCATTCATTAATCAAGAATCAAGGTTAGCATTCTTGGTTCCATTCTTGTTTATATTTCAGTTATCTTTTAAGAGTTGTCTTGAGATAACTTGGGCTTAAGACAAGGTTAAGAGTTGTCTTCCTTACTTAAGAGCTAAGGTTGGCGTTAAGAGTTGTCTTCTTCAACCAAGGCAAGTTGTGATAGGTTTAAGAGTTGTCTTGCCTATCCAACATATCCTTATATATATATATATATATATATTAGTTAACCCGAAGGACAGCTTAGGGGACATAAATATTAGAAAAGAACTCAAGAATCAAATGGGACAGCAAGTTAGGAAGATTTCAGTAGGCGTGCTGACCTCTAAGGTGTAGAAAAGTTGGGGAAAAAATTCGGGACCCCAATATAAATGCACCTGAAAACTCTGCCACACTCGCGGTGACATTCTGGTCACTCCTGGAGGTTCGTCCCACACACTTCCCAATGCACCAAATGCCGCTGTTGCGCCCGCGGGGATGTTCTGGTTGCTCCTAGAAGTTCATCCCGAGCACTGCCGAATGCGCTCAATGCCTCTGCTGTGGCTGCGGAGATGTTTCAGTCACTCCCAAAAAATCATCCCACACACTGATGAACACACCCGAAGCATCAGAACTGCCCATGGAGATGTTCAGGTCACTCACGAAGTTTGTCCCAAGCACTGCCAAATGCTCCTGATGCCTGTGCTGTGCATGCGGGGATTTTTTGGTCACTCCCAGAAGTTTGATTTTGCACTGCCAAACGTGTCCGATGTCGCTTCTGCTTCTGCATGGATGTTCCAGTCGCTCCCCAAAGTTTATACCCTGCACTACCCAACGTGTCCGAAGCCTTTTCCTCACCCATGGTGATGTTTTGGTCGCTCAAGGAAGTTCGTCTGGTGCACTGCCAAACGTGTCTAATGCCACCGCACCCTTGGGAATGTTTTGGTCACTTCTGAAAGTTCTTTTTATGCACTGCTGAATGTGCCTAACACCTCTACTGTGCCCACGGAAATGAACCGGTCACTCCTAGAAGTTCATCCCGTGTATTACCGAACACGCCAGACGCCTCTGCCGCACCTGTAGGAATTTTTCAGTCACTCCCAGAAGTTTCGTCCCACGCATTGCCCAATGCGCCCGACGCCACTTCTGCTCCCGCATGGTGCTCTGATTGCTCCACAAATTTTATACTGCGCATTGCCCAATGCACCAAATGCCTTGCGTGCACCGGCGGGGATGTTCTGGTTGCTCCAAAAAGTTCATCTAGTGCACTGCCAAACGTGTTTAACACCGCCATAACCATAGAAATGTTTTGGTTGGTCCCAGAATTTCGTTCGGTGCACTGTATAATGGACCCCACACCTCAACCACGCCCACAGGGATGTTCCAATCATTCTCAAAAGTTCGTCCAGTGTACTGCCGAATGAGTATGATTCCTCTGCTAAGCCTGCAGGGATTTTTTGGTTGCTCCCAGAAGTTAGTTCTGTGCACTGCCCAAGGCACCCGAAGCCTCTTATGCACCCGCGGGGATGTTGCAGTCACTCCCTAAAGTTTGTCCTGTGCACTACTGAATGTGCCTGATGCAGTTTCTACTCCTGTGAGGATGTTTGGGTTGGTCTGAGAAGTTTGTGCCGCAGACTGCCCAATGTGCCCAAAGTCTCTGCTACACTTGCAGGGATGTTCTGGTCACTCTCAGAAGTTCATCCCGAGCACTGTCGAACACGGCCGATGCCTTTACCAAGCCCACCGATATTTCCTGGTCTCTCACGGAAGTTCCTCTTGTGCACTACCAAAAGCGCCCGACGCCTCTTTCTTGCCCGTGGTGATGATCCAATCACTTTTGGAAGCTCATCCAATGTGCCCAACACGGCTACCGCGCCTGCAGTGATGTTCTAGTTGCTCCCAAAGTTCATCCTACGCAATGCTGAACAAACCCCACGTCGTTGCCACACCCTCGGAGATGTTCTGGTCACTCCCTAAAGTTCTTCCCCCGCACTGCCGAATGCACTGCACTGCCAAACGCACTTGATGCCTCTGCAGTGCCTGCAGGGATGTTTTGGTTGCTCCCAGAAGTTGCCCGATGCCTCTGTCTCGCCTGCCGGAATGTTCCGATCACTCCCAGAAGTTTGTCCTGTGCACTGCCTAGCCACCCTGAAGCCTCCGCCACACCCGCGGGGATGTTCTAGTCACTCTCAAAAGTTCGTTCTATGCACTGCTGAAGGCATCTAATGCCTCTACCGCACCCGCTTGGATGTTCCAGTTGCTCCCAAATGTTTGTCCCTTGCACTGCTGAACGCATCTGTGCCTCTCCCAAGCCTGAGGTGATTTTCTGGTCACTCTTGGAAGTTTGTTTGGCACACTGCCGAACACACCGGGAGCTTCTGCCACGGCGGGGGTGATGTTCCGGTAGCTTCTGGAAGTTCATCCCACGCACTGCCAAATGTGTCCAAGCACTGAGCACTGGGATGTTCTGGTTGCTCTAGGAAGTTCATCCAGCACACTGCCGAATGTGTCTAACGCCGCTACCATGCCCGCAGGAATGTTCTGGTCGCTCTCGGAAGTTCATCCCATGCACTGCCAAATGTGCGTAATGCCTCTGCCACGCCTGCAGGGATATTCCTGGTCGCTCTTGAAAGTTCATCCCGTGCACTGCCGAATGCATCTAAAGCCTCGACTGCACCCGCAGGGATTTTCGGATTGAAGCTGGAAGTTTGTTCCGCACACTGCAGAATGAGCCCGATACCACTGCCACACCGGGAGGGATGTTCCATTCACTCTTGGAAGTTCATCCCGCAACTGCCAAACACGCCCGACCCTCTGCTGCGCCTGCAAGGATTTTCCTGTTGCCCGCAGAAGTTCAACCCCCATACAGCCAAATGCACCTGATGACGCTACAGCGCCCACAGGGACATTTTGCTACCAGATGTTCGTCCCATGCACTGCCCAAAGCGTGAAAAGCCTCTGACGTGCCTGCAGGGATGTTGAAGTCACTATCGGAAGTTCACCCTGCGCACTACTGAACGCGCCCGACACCTATGCTGCGCTCGCAGGGATGTTCAAGTCACTCCTGGAAGCTCATCCCCCGCACTTCCCAATGTGGCCAAAGCCTCTGCCATGCTCGCAGGGATGTTCTGGTCACTCCTGAAAGCTTGTCCCGAGCAATATCGAACGTTTCCGGTGCTCCTGCCAAGCCCTTGGGGATTTTTCGAGTGATCCCAGAAGCTCATTGTGCACATTGCTGAATGCACTCAATGCCGCTGCTGCGCCCATAGGATTGTTAAGGTCACTCCTAGAAGTTCGTCCTGTGCAATGCCCAACATGCTAGAAGCCTATGTTGCACCCAAGGGGAAGTTCTAGTCACCCCCGAAAGTTTGTCCCGTGCACTACCGAATTGTTGGGGTCCCCTTTTTTTCCCCAACTTTTCTACACCTTAGGGGTCAGCACGCCTACTAAAAACCTTCCTAACTTGCTGTCCCATTTGATTCTTGAGTTCTTTCCTTGGCTTTCTATCCCCTAAGCTGTCCTTCAGGATTAACTAATGTATAATGTATATGTTGGATAGGCAAGACAAGTCCTAAACCTATAACAACTTGCCTTGGTTGAAGAAGACAACTCTTGACTTCAACCTAAGCTCTTAAGCAAGGAAGACAACTCTTCACCTTGACTTAAGCCCATGTTATCTCAAGACAACTCTTAACTGAAGTATAAACAAGAATAGAAGCAAGAATGCTAACCTTGATTCTTAATGAATGAGAAATATACAAAATTCAGAGCATATGTTCCTGCTCACAAATAATCGGCTGTATTTATAATATTGGACAGCCTTATCCTAATTCAACTAGCACTTAGGTTCCTTATCCATTAGGATATGTTTTCCTAAGTCAATAAGGTTTCCTGAGTCAATAAAGTTTCCTAAGACAACTAGAACCTTATCAAGATAGACCCTATTCAAATGTTTCCTAATTCTGCTAGGACTCTTGGTCTTTCTTGAATTTCTACCTAGACTAGAATTCCTACCTTATCTTGTATTCTACAGCGGCTGGACTTCCTCTTGGCTTATCCTTCTAGGACTAGGACTCTCAATGAGTATCCTTCTGCTCTTAGAATTCTTCTTGTCATGACTATCCTATTGCTACTGGAAGCTCATCATGCGTGTCCTGCTGCTGATAGAACTCTTCTTGGCATAGATGTCCTGCCGCTGTTGGAATTCTCCTAGGCATGGATGTCCTGCTGCTGCTGGAAATATGCTTGGCATAGATGTCCTTCTGCTGCTGGAATTCTCCTTGGCATGGATGTTCTGCTGCTGCTGGAGTTCTTCTTGATGTGATTATCCTTCTTCTGCTAGAACTTCTGTTGGTGTGAATGTCCTTCATTAATTAGGATTAAGTCAAATACTGGCCAGGCCTCACTGCTGGGCTGCACACTTGCTGTTGCCATGCTTGCTTGTGCACATTTTCTGGCCCATGCTCTCCTTTGCCGCCCTATTTTCTGCCAATTGCCTTTCTTGCGTACTTAGGTTCTCAACACAAATGTGTCTGACGCTGTTGCCAAGCCTAGGGGGATGATCCAGTCGCTCTCGGAAGTTCGTTCTGCGTACTGCCAAACACGTCTGATGCCGCTGTCGTGCCCACAGGGATATTCTGGTCACTCCCAGAAGTTTGTCTCGTGCATTGCCGAATGCACCTGACGCCGCTGCTGTGCCAGCAGGGATGTTCCAATCACTTTTGGAAGTTCGTCTTGTGCACTGCTGAGAGCGCCCAATGCCGCTGCTGTGCCTGCAGGGATGTTCCGGTCACTCCTGGAAGTTTGACTCACACACTGTCGAATGCATCAGACGCCGCCGCTGCGCCCTCAGGGATGTTCCAGTTGCTCCCAGAAGTTCATCCTGTGCACAGCTGAACATGCCTGATGCCTCTGCTATTCTTGTAGGGTTGTTCAAGTCGCTCCCGGACATTTATCCCAAGCACTGTCAAACTCATTCGATGCCTCTACCAATCCGGTGGGGATTTTCTGGTTTCTCCAGGAAGTTCACCCCACGCACTGCCCCACGAGCCCAATGGCTTTGCCACACCTGTGGGGATGTTCCAGTCGCTCTTAGAAGTTCATCCTGCGCACTGCCAAATGCTCCCAATGCCTCTACTCTGACAGGGGGATGTTTTGGTTGCTCTCAGAAGTTCATCCTGCACACTGCCCAATGCACCCAAAGACTCTTCCATGCCTGCGGGGATGTTCTGGTCACCCTAAGAAGTTCGTCCAACACACTGCCAAATGCGACTGACACTGCTGTTGTGCCCACGGGGATGCTCTGGCTGCTCTTGAAAGTTTGTCCCGAGCACTGCCGAATGTATCTGACACCTCTGCCATGCCTGTGGAGATGTTCTGGTCGCTCTTGGTAGTTCATCCTGAGCACTGCCGAACGTGTCTGACAACTCTGCCATGCCCGCGGGGATGTTCTGGTCGCTGCTGGAAGTTTGTCCTGTGCACTTCCAAAGATGTCCTTGCCGCTGCCCACAGGATATTCCAGTCACTCCCAGAAGTTTGTCCCACACACTGTACAACGCATGCAAACTCCCTACTGCACCCACGGGTATTTTCCAGTAGCACCCGGAAGTTAGCTCCACGCACTGCCGAATGCGCTTGAAGCCTCTGCCACGCCTGAAGCCTCTGCCATACCCGTGGAGATGTTCTGTTGGCTCCTGGAAGATCATCCCGAGCACTGCTGAATGCATCCAATGCCTCTGCCCCACCTGCAAGGATTTTTGGTCATTCCGAGAAGTTCATCCCAAGAACTGCCAAATGTGCCTGATGCCTCTGCTGCGTCCACTGCAATGCTCCAATCGCTCCTCTAAGTTTGTCCCGCACACAGCCAATCACTGGTTGCTCTCG
>BNST01000723.1:0-28678 GCA_019650275.1 Xylocarpus granatum
AGCAGCAGTAGGATGTTCATGTCAAGGAGAGTTCCAGCAACAGCAGGACATCTAAGCCAAGAAGGATTCCAGCCACAGCAGTGCACGCATGGTGGAATTCTAGCTAAGGAAGGATGTTCAAGTCAAGACGAATTCCAACAGCAGCAGGACACGTATGATGAGTTCTAGTAGCAATAGGATATTCATGCCAAGGAGAATTCTAAGGGCAGAAGGGTATGCATTGAGAATCCTAGTTCTAGAAGGATACGCCAAGAGGAAGTCCAGCAGCTGCAGGAAACAAGATAGGATAGGAATTCTAGTCTTAGGTAGAGTTCTACAATCAAGAAAAGACCAAGAATCCTAGTAGGGTTAGGATACCTTTTGATAAGGTCAATCTTGATAAGGTTCTAGTTGTCTTAGGAAACCCTATTGACTCAGAGAAACTTGTCCTAAGTGGATAAGGAACTCAAGTACTAGTTAAATTAGGAAAAGGCTTTCCAATACTATAAATACAGCCCATTATTTGCTAGCATGAACATATGCTCCGAATTTGTAAATTTTTATTCATTAATCAAGAATCAATCTTCAAAATTCTTGTTTATTCTATCTTGGTTATCTTTGAAGAGTTGTCTTGAGATAACTTGGGCTTAAGACAAGGTGAAGAGTTGTCTTCCTTGCTTAAGAGCTTAGGTTGAAGTCAAGAGTTGTCTTCTTCAACCAAGGCGAGTTGTGATAGGTTTAAGAGTTGTCTTGCCTATCTAACATATCCTTTATACATTAATCTATCCCGAAGGACAGCTTAGGGATGTGAATCAAAGAAAAGAACTCAAAAATCAAATGGGACAGAAAGTTAGGAGAGTTTTAGAAGTCGTGCTAACCCCTAAGGTGTAGAAAAGTTGGGACAAGAAATCGGGACCCCAACACCAGCGTGTCCAACATCGTTGCCGCACCCACGGTGATGTTTCAGTTCCTCTTGGAAGTTTGTCCCATGCACCGCCGATTGTGTTTGATGCCATTACCGCGCCTGTGGCGATGTTTTGGTCGCTCTTGGATGTTTGTCACGTGCACTACCCAACATGCCCGAAGCATCTAGCGCACCTTCGGGTATGTTTTGGTTGGTCTCAGAAGTTTGTCCCCACGCACTGCCTAACATGCTCGACACCTCTACTGTGCCAGCGGGGATGTTCCGGTCACTCACAGAAGTTCATCCCATGCACTGCTGAATGGCCCAATGCCTCTGCCACACCCGTGGAGATGTTCTGGTCGCTCCCGGAAGTTCATCCCGTGCACTGCCGAATGCGTCCAACACCTCTGCCGTGCCCTGAGGGAACGTTCCATTGCTCTCAGAAGTTCATCCCGTGCAATTTCCAACACACCTGATGTTGCTGCCATGCCTGCGGTGATGTTCCAGTTGCTCCCTGAAGTTCGTCTGTCACACTGCCGAATGCGCCCAACAACACTGCTGCACCTACAGGGAAGTTCTAGTGACTCCCTAAAGCTCATCCCATGCACTGCCGAACGCACCCTGATGCCTCTGCTGTGCTCGAGGGGACATTTTGGTCGCTCCTGAAAGTTCATCCCACATGCTTCCCAATGCAACTGAAGACTCTACGTGCCTGTGGGGATGTTCTGGTGGCTCCCGAAAGATCGTCTCGCACACTGCTGAATGTGCCCAATGCCGCTGTCAGGGCCTGTAGGGATGTCCTATCGCTTCCGAAAGTTTGTCTCGCGCACTGCCAAATGTGCTCGATGCCTCTGCCGCACCCGTGGGAATGTTCTGGTTGCTCACAGAAGTTCGTCCCGCTCACTGCCAAATGCGTCCGATGCTGCTGTCATGCCCGCAGGGATGTTCTGATCACACCCAGAAGTTCATCCTGCCCACTGCCGAATGCACCCAAAGCCTCTTCTGCGTCTGCGGGGATGTCCTGGTCACTCCCAGAAGTTTGTCCCGTGCACAGCCCAATGCACTGAAGCCTCTGCCATGCCTAAAGCCTCTGCTGCACCCACGGGGATGTTCTGGTTGCTCCTCAAAGTTCATCCCATGCACTGACCAATGTGTCCAACACCGCTGTCATGCCCACTGGATGTTCTCGGTCGCTCCGGACATTTGTAACACGCACTGCCAAATGCATCTGATGCCTCTGCCGAGCCTGCAGGGATGTTTTGGTTGCTCCCGAAAGTTAGCCCCGTGCACTGCCGAATGCGCCCGACGCCTGTACCACTGCCAGCGGGGATGTTCCAATTGCTCCGAAAGTTCATCCCGAGCACTACTGAAACGCATCTGATGCCTCTGCTGAGCACACGTGGATTTTCCAATCACTCCCTGAAGTTTGTCCTGTGCACTGCCGAATCCGTCTGATGCCTCTGTCTCTTATGCGGGGATTTTTCGATCGCTCCCTAGAAGGTCATCCCGCACACTGCCCTAACATGCCCAAAGCCTCTGCTGTGCATGAAGGGATTTTCTGGTCACTCCTGAAAGTTGGTCCTGTGCACTGCCGAACACGCCCGAGGCCTCTGCTGCTCATGCGGGGTTGTTATGGTCGCTATCGGAAGTTCGTCCCGTGCACTACCATATGCGCCCAATGCCTCTGCCGCCCCATGGGGATTTTATGGTCATTCTCGGATGTTCATTCCACGCACTACCATGTGTCTGACCACTGCCCACCCCATGGGGGTGTTCTGGTCACCCCCGAAAGTTTGTCCCCACGTACCGAACCCACCCATCTCTGTCGCCCACAGGATGTTCTGGTCACTCCCGAAAGTTCATCCCTGCACTACCATACGCGCCCAGGCCTCTGCTGCGCCCGCGGGGATGTTCCGATCACTCATGGAAGTTCATCCTCCACACTGCCGAATGCGCCTGATGCCTCTGCTGCATTCACGGGTATGTTCTGTTCACTCCCTGGAAGTTTGTCCCGTGCACTGCCAAAATTGTTGGGGTCCCGATTTCTTGTCCTAGCTTTTCTACACCTTAGGGGTTAGCATGACTTCTAAACCTCTCCTAACTTGCTGTCTTATTTGATTCTTAAGTTCTTTTCTTTGATTCTTGTCCCCTAAGCTGTCCTTCAGGATTAATTAATGATAAAAGGATATGTTGGATAGGCAAGACAACTCTTAAACCTATCATAACTCACCTTGGTTGAAGAAGACAATTCTTGACTTCAACCTAAGCTCTTAAGCAAGGAAAACAACTCTTCACCTTGACTTAAGCCCAAGTTATCTCAAGACAACTCTTAAAAGATAACCGACAAGAATAAACAAGAATATAAACAAGAATGGCAAAGCTTGATTCTTGATTAATGAATAAAAACTTACAAATTCGAAGCATATATTCATGCTAACAAATAATGGGCTGTATTTATAGTATTGGACAGCCTTTTCCTAATTTAACTAGTATTGAGTTCCTTATCCACTTAGGACAAGTTTTCCTAAGTCAATAGGGTTTCTTAAGACAACTAGAATGTTATCAAGATTGACCTTATCCGAAGGTATCCTAATCCTACTAGGATTCTTGGTCTTTCTTGATTGTATAACTCTACCTAGACTAGAATTTCTATCCTATCTTGTTTCCTTCAGCTGCTGGACTTTCTCTTTGCGTATCCTTCTAGGACTAGGACTCTCAATGCGTATCCTTCTTCCCTTAGAATTCTCCTTGGCATGATTATCCCATCGCTACTGGAACTCATCATGCGTGTCCTGCTGCTGCTGGAACTCTTCTTGTCTTGGACGTCCTTCCTTAGCTAGAACTTCTCCATGCGTGTCCTGCTGTGGCTGGAGATGTTCTTGTTCAATGTGGACAAGGTCATATTATGGCTGGGCTGCACTGCTGGGCTGGATACTCGCTGTTGTCATGCTTGTTGTGCACATTTTCTAGCCCATGCTCTCCTTTGCCGCCCCATTTTCTGCCCATTGCCTTTCCTACATACTTAGGTTCTCAACACGAATCCGGCCGACGCTTCTCCCATGCCCTGCGGGAATGTTTTTTGCACTTCTGGAAGTTCATACTAAGCACTGACGAATGTATCCAATGCCTCTGCTGAGCTTGCGGGGATTTTCTGGTTGCTACCAGAAGTTCATCCTGCACACTGCCGAATGCACCCAACGCCACTGCCGCACATCGGGGATGTTCCAGTCACTCCTAGAAGCTCATCTCCCACATTTCTGAATGCACTCTATGCCTCTGCGGTGCCTGCAGGATGTTCCAGTCACTCCCAGAAGTTTGACCACTGTACTGCCGAATGCAATTGATGCCTCTGCCGAGCCTACAGGGATTTTTCGGTCGCTCCCAGAAGTTCGTCCCACGTACTGGTTAATGCGTCCGACACCTCTGCCTCACCTTAGGGATGTTTCGATCACTCCCAGAAGTTCATTCCGCGCGCTGCCAAACCCGCTTGAAGCTTCAGCTGTGCCCTGCTGGGATGTTCTAGCCAGCCAAATGCACCTGACACCTCTACTATGCCCGTGGGGATGTGCCAGTCACTCTCGGAAGTTCGTCCCATGCAATGCCAAATGCGCCTGATGACTCTGCCGTGCCTGCAGGGACATTCTTCTCGCTCTCGGAAGTTCATCCGTCGCACTGCCAAATGCACTCGATGCCTCTGCCAAACATGCGAGGAAGTTCTGGTCACTACCAGAAGTTCATCCTGCACACTGCAGAATACGGCCCACACTGTTGCTGCACCCGTAGAGATGTTCCAGTTGCTCCTAGAAGTTTGTCCTGCAAACTGCCAAATGTGCCCCACACTCTGCCACATCGATGGGGATGTTCCGATCGCTACCAGAAGTTCATCTCGCACACTGCCCAATGCGCCCAAAGCCTCTGTTGTGCCTGCAGAGATGTTTCGACTACTTCTGAAACTTCATCCCACACGCTGCCCAATGTGCTCGAAGCCTTAGACTCACCCAAGGGGATGTTTTGGTCGCTCTCAAAAGTTTGTCCCATGCATTATCAACTACACCAGATGCCTCTGCCGCACCCACGGGGATGTTCTGGTCACTCCCAGAAGTTTATCGCCTACTGCTGCACCAGCTGGGATTTTCAGGTCGCTCTGGGAGGTTCATCCCGAGTATTGCTGAATGTGCCTGTCGCCTTTGCCAAGCCCATGGGGATTTTCCAGTAACTCTAGGAAGTTCGTCCCATGCATTGCCCAACACGCCCGAAGCCTCTGACTGCCCTTGACGATGTTTTGGTCACTCCAGGAAGTTCGCCTCGCGCACTCCAGAATGTGCTCGACACCTCTGCCACACTTGCAAGGATGTTCCGGCCCCTCCCAGAAGTTCATTCAGTGCACTGCCAAACATAGAAATCCTCTAAGTTCTGTGACATTTTTTGGAGTTGGCCATGTTTGCATGGCTCCTATTTTCCATTGGTCTACCTTCACTCCATCTTTGGATATGATGTGACCGAGGTATTCAAGCTCCTTTTGCATGAATGTGCACTTGGATAGCTTGATGACGAAATGATTTCTTCTTAACACTTCTAGCACTTTTGCTAAGTGTTCTATGTGATCATTGTGGTTCCTGGAATAGACCAAAATGTCATCAAAGAAAACTAACACAAACCTTTGCAAATAAGGTTTGAAGATGTCGTTCATGGCTGCTTGAAATGTGGAGGGTGCATTGCATAGTTCGAAGGGCATGACTAGGTACTTGTAGTGTCCACTATGAGTTCGAAATGCTGTCTTCTGCACTTCCTCTTCTTTCATGTGTAAATGATGATATCCGGCCTTGAGATCCAGCTTGGTGAACAACTTTGCTCCATGTAACTCATCCAGCATATCATCAATTGTTGGGATCGAAAACGATCCTTGACAGTTGCTTGGTTGAGTGCCCGATAATCTGTTCAAAACCTCCAAGTTCCGTCTTTCTTTCTAACAAGTAGAATGAGAGAAGAAAAAGGTGAGGTGCTAGGTCGAATAATACCTTGCTGTAGCATTTCTTCCACTTTTCTTTTGATCTCATTCTTTTGGAAGTGTGCATACCGGTAAGGTGCTACATTAATCGCCTTGGTTTCGTCGATTAATGGGATGGCATGGTCGTAATGTCTTGAGGGTGGTAGTCCTTGTTGCTCTCCTAAGACATCTCCGAATTGCTCCAGTAGGTTCCTTACTCCCATTGGTATGTCTTTGTGTGAATGATGTTCGGCTGTGTTTTCCTCTTTTGTGGCCAAGAGAACCGCAAAACATTGTGCCCTTTTTTCTGTATAGTCGTTCAAGGGTACTTACCTCACAATGATGCACTGCATTGGTGGTGGATGCCTCTCATGTGCAGTTCCTCTCCCTTCCATTGGAAGTGCATGGCCATGGATTCATAGTCGAACATTATCTTGCCTATGGTTTTAAGCCAAGCATTGCCTAAAACCACATCAAGGCCTGCCAGGGCTAACACATGCAGTTCTGCCTCTATTTTGACTCCTTGAATATGCATAGTTACTGCTTGGATTACTTGCGCACATTGAGCTTCTGTCCACTTGCCACTCTTACCTCAAAGGGTGCAATCTTTTTTGGATGTAGCTGAAGTGTTTTGACCAATTTTGAGTTGATGAAGTTATGAGTAGCTCCACTATCTATCAACACTCAAAACCTTTTTTCGTTAATGGTTGCAAATAACCTCATGGCAATAGGCTTGGTGGTTACCCCGTACTGCATGCAAGTTGATTTTGCCTTCTTTCGCATGATCTGGGGAGTGTTCTGACTCTGCTTCCTCCTCACTGTCCATGTGGCTGTCTTGTTCTTCCTCGCTGCTTTCTTCATGCTCTTCATCACTTACTACCTCAATGATGTTGAACAGCCCTTTCTTGCACTTGTGGCCAACTTGCCACTTATCGTTGCACCTAAAACATAGGCCTCTTTCGATCCTCCTGTTGATTTCTTTGGTGGATAGTTTGAGAGGGTCCTTTGTTTTTGAGGGGTCGCTGTCTTACTTGATAAGGGTGCCTTACCTAGTTTGTCCAAGGGTTTGATGACCTTGGTTGTGCTGCAGGTGATGCTTTCTCCCATCATTGATGAGTCTTGCTAACGAATGCATTGAGTGAGAGAGTTTGGATCCCTCATCTTCACTTCTCAGCTTAGCCAAGGTACAAGGCCATCTAGAAAAGTGCCAATGAGTGCACTATCTGGCCAATGTCCTACCAATTCAGCCAACCTCTCAAATTCTTCAAGGGTAGCTTTCTAGAGATCCCTCTTGCCTTATCTTGGCAAGCTGTCCCTTGTAGTTTGTCATGCTAGACGGGCCAAATCTATTCACTAGCTCTTGTGTGAACCTTGTCCAGCCTATCCTTCTCCCTTCTCAGCCATAGGTGGCCTTAAGCCAATGCCACCATTGGTTGGCTCTCCCACATAGGTGATAGGATGCAAACTTAGCCTTGGAGATCCATTCAGTTGGATCTCCCTTCTCAAAGGTAGGGAACTCGATTTTTACCTTAGGGCCATGTGTAGTGGCTTGGGCTGTCATAGTGCCAATCTTCCCTCCTTATGGTGCGCCATGGTTCTGCCTCAGGGTGATTTCGTACTCTTCTTGGTTGCCATGATGTGGGCCTTCTGTCCAGCACCTCCTCATCGTCGCTATAATCATTGTAGCGATCATGGGGCAGGTGTTTGTTTGGTGAAGTCTCCCTCCTGCTTCCCAAACTTGTACGCCTTTTCCCCCTTTCTTGAGAGGGAAGCTGCTCCTGGTCAGAATCTTCCTCATGCAGTTGGTGTCGTGTGATTTCGGATTGAAGCCTCCTAAACACGCCCGAAGCCTCACACACGCCTGCAGGGATGTTCCTGTCGCTCCTGGAAGTTCATTCTGCGCACTTCCCAACACGCCCAAAGCCTCACACGTGCCTGCAGGGATGTTCTGGTCACTCCCAGAAATTCGTCCCGCTCACTTCCAAAAGTGAGCAACACTGCTGCCATGCCTGTGGTGATGTTCCAGTTACTCCCGGAAGTTCATTGTGCGTACTGCTGAATGGACCCGACACCTCTTCTATGGCCTGCGGGGATTTTCCGATTACTCCCAGGAGTTTTTTTTGTGCACTACCGAACGCACCCGATGCCTCTGCTGTGCCTGCCGGGATGTTTTGGTTGCTCCTAGAAGTTCATCCCGTCCATAGCCAAATGCATCTGGTGCCTCGGCCACAAATGTGGGTATGTTCTGGTCACACCAGGAACTTCATCTCGCACACTGTCCGACTTGCCCGAAGCCTCCGCCCTGTCTCGGGAATGCTCCGATCGCTCCCGAAAGTTCAATGCGCACACTGCTCAACGTGCCTGAAGCCTCAAAAGCCTCCATGGGGATGTTTCAGTCACTCCGCCTTGCCTGCGGCGATGTTCTAGTCACTCCTGTAAGTTCATCTCGTGGACTGCTGAACGCATCCAATGCCTCTACCGAGCCCATGGAGATGTTATGGTTGCTCCTGGAAGTTCATCTTGTGAACAGCCAAATGCACCCAACTCCTTTGCTGCTCCTGCAGTGATGTTCTGGTTCCTCGCAAAAGTTCATCCTGTGCACTGCCGAATGTGCCTGATGCTTCTGCCGAGCCCATGGGGATTTTCTGGTCACTCCAGCAAGATCATCCTGTGCACTGCTGGATGTGCCCAACACCGTTGCCATGCTTGCGGGGATGTTATGGACGCTCCCAGCAGTTCATCCTGCGCACTGCCGAACACGCCTGACTTCTCTTCCATGCCCGCGGGGATGTTTTGGTCACTCCTAGACGTTCTCCCCACCCAATGCCCAACGCATCCAAAGCCACTGCCACGCCTGTAAGGATGTTAGGGTCATCCCGGAAGTTTGTCCCTCGCACTTTGGAACACGCTCGATTCCTCCCAAAAGTTGACCCCGTGCACTGCCCAACATCCCCGAAGCCTCTGCCATGCCTGAGGAGATGTTTAAGTCACTCCCAGAAGTTCGTCCCGAGCACTACCGAATGCACCCGTACACTGCAGAAAGACCAAGAATCCTAGTAGGATTAGAAAACAGTGGGATAAGGTCTATCTTGACTTAGGAAAACATATCCTAAGTGGATAAGGAACCTAAGTACTAGTTGAATTAGGATAAGGCTGTCTTAGGACTATAAATACAGCCCATTATTTGTGAGGAGGGGATGTGCTCCAAATTTTGTATATTTCTCATTCATTAATCAAGAATCAAGGTTAGCATTCTTGCTTCCATTCTTGTTTATATTTTGGTTATCTTTTAAGAGTTGTCTTGAGATAACTTTGGCTTAAGACAAGGTGAAGAGTTGTCTTCCTTGCTTAAGAGCTAAGGTTGAAGTCAAGAGTTGTCTTCTTCAACCAAGGCAAGTTGTGATAGGTTTAAGAGTTGTCTTGCCTATCCAACATATCCTTTATATATTAGTTAACCGAAGGAAAGTTTAGGGGACATAAACATAAGAAAAGAACTCAAGAATCAAACGGGACAGCAAGTTAGGAAGGATTCCAGTAGGCGTGCTGACCCTTAAGGTGTAGAAAAATTGGGGAAAAAAATGGGACACCAACAAATTGGTGCTTCATTGAGAGATCAGCACAATCACCATCCACTTGAGAAGTAGCACAATCACCCCAACAAATTTGCTCTTATTAAGAGATCAACACAGACACCATCAATTGCAAGGCATCACAGTTACCATGTCATCTAGGCAGCATTCACCCGCACCACAGGAACAGACTAGGGGAAGATTTCTCAGTCACCAACTGCAGAAGAATCCTTGCCTTGGAGAGGAACCTATCACCTATGTGGGGGAGCCAAGCAATGGTGGCGTTGGCTTAAGGCCACCTATGGCCGAGAAGGAAGAAGGATAGGATGGACAATGTTCACACAAGAGTTAGTGAACAGATTTGGCCCATCTAGCATGACTAACTACGAGGGACAGCTTGCCAAGATTAGGCAAGAGGGATCTCTAGAAAGTTACCTTGAAGAATTCGAGAGGTTGGCCGAATTGGTAGGACATTGGCCAGATAGTGCACTAATTGGCACTTTTCTAGACGAACCCTCTGCCGTGCCAACGGGGATGTTCTGGTAGGTCCGGGAAGTTCGTCCCATGTACAGCCGAACGTATCCGATGCTGCTGCCACGACTGTGGGATGTTCCGGTGGCTCTTGGAAGATCGTCCCGCGCACTGCCGAACGTGTCCGAATACAGTGCCATGCGCGCGGGGATGTTCCGGTCACTTACGAAAGTTCGTCTTGGCACTGCCGAACATGCCTGACGCCTCTACTGCACTTGCGGGGATATTTCAGTCCCACCCCGAAGTTTGTCCCACACACTGCCGAATGTGCCCGAACCCTCCACCATGCCTGCGGGAATGTACTGGTAGGTTCGGGAGGTTTGTCCCGTGCACTGTCGAGTGTGTCCGATGCCGCTGCTGCGCCCGTGGGATTTTCCAATCACTCCTGGAAGTTCGACCTACACACTGCCGAATGCACCCGATGCCTCTGCAGTGCATGCAAAGATGTTCTGGTCGCTGCTGGAAGTTCGTCCCCTGCACTGCTGAACGCATCCGAAGCTGGCACCGTGCGCACAGGGATGTTCCGGTCCCTCCCAGAAGCTCATCCTACGCACTTCTGAACACGTCCAATGCCGCTGCCGTACCCACGGGGATATTTCTGGTCGCTCCTGGAACTTCGTCCCACACACTACCGAACACCTCCGAAGCCTCTGCCGTGCAGATGTCCCGTCACCCCCAAAGTTTGTCCCGTGCACTGCCGAATGCATCCAATGCCGCTGCGGTGCCGCAGGGAATTTTTGGTAGCTCCTGGAAGTTCGTCCCAGGCACTGCCGAATGCGTCTGACGCCTCTGCCGCACCCGCGGGGATGTTCCGGTCACTCCTGGAAGTTCGCTCCGTGCACTACCAAATGTGCCCGAAGCGTCTGCCGCGCCCTCAAGTATGTTCCGGTAAGTTCAAGAAATTAATCCCATGCATTGCCGAACGTATTTAACGCCACTGCCTCACCCATGGAGATGTTCTGGTCACTCCCGCAACTTCATCCCATGCATGGCCGAACACGCCCTAAGCATCTGCCACACCTGCAGAGATGTTCCCATCACCTCCGGAAGTTGTCCTGAGCACTGCCGAACGCGTCTGATGCCACTGCCGCGCCCATGGGGAATTTTTGTTAGCTCCCGGAAGTTCATCCCGAGCACTGCAGAACACGTCTGACGACTCTGCTGCACCCGTGGGGATGTTCCAGCACTACTGGAAGTTCGTCTCGTGCACTACTGAATGTGCCCGAAGCCTCTGCCATGCCCTCAGGTATGTTCCGTAGGTCCGGGAAGTTCATCTAGTGCACTGCCGAACGTATTTGATGCCGCTGCCATGCCCGCGGGGATGATCCGGTCGCTCCCAGATGTTCGTCCCACACACTGCCAAACGTGCATGATGCCTCTGCCGTGCCCACGGGAATGTTCTGGTCGCTCCCAAAAGTTCATCCCGTGAACTGACAAACTTGCACAATGCCACTGCCGCACCCTGCAGGGATAATTTGGTCGTCCCGGTAGTTCATCCCATGCACTGCAGAACATGTTTGATGCCGTTGCCACACCCACAGGGATGCTCCAGCCACTCCCGGAAGTTCATCCTGCTCACAGCCGAGCACGCCCTGTAGCCTCTGCCACGCCTGCAGGGATGTTCCAGTCGCTCCCGGAAGTTCGCCCCTAGTACTGGTGAACGTGTCTGATGCCTCTGCCAAGCCTGCGGGTATATTCCGGTCGCTCCCAGAAGTTCGTCCCGCGCACTGCCAAATGTGCCCGGCGCCACTGCTGAGCCTGCAGGGATGTTCCAGTCGCTCCCGCAAGTTTGTCCCATGCACTGTCGCATGCGCCTGACACCTCTAACACGCCCGCAGGGGATGTTCCGGTCGCACCCAGAAGTCAGCCCTGCACACTACCGAACACGCCGATGCATCTGCAGCTCCCTCAGGGATGTTCCAGTCGCTATCGGAAGTTCATCCTGCACACTGCTCAACATACCCGAAGTCCTTGCCACGCCCGCGGAGATGTTTCCAGTCACTTCCAGAAGTTCGTCCTGTGCACTGCCCAACACACCCTGAAGCCTCAGACTCGCCCGAGGGGATGTTCTGGTCGCTCTCGGAAGTTTGTTCCGTGCACTGCCGATTGCACTGAATGCCGCTGCTGCACCCGCAGGGATGTTCTGGTCGGTCCCAGAAGTTCGTCCCGCGTACTGCCAAATGCACCCGAAGCCTCTGCTGTGCCGGTGGGGATGTTCCAGTTGCTTCCGGAAGTTCATCCCACGCACTGCCGAATGCACCCCACACCGATGTTTGCCCGTGGGGATGTTCCGGTCGCTCCCAGAAGTTCATCCCTTGCAAGCTGAACGTGCCTGACGCTGATACTGCACCGGCGGGGATTTTCTGGTCACTCTCAGAAGTTCATCCCACACACTGCCATACACACCTCACGACGCTGCTGCACCCGCGGGGATGTTCTGGTCACTCCCTGAAGTTCATCCTGTGCACTACTGAATGTGGCCGATGCTTCTGCTGTGCCAGTGGGGATGTTCTGGTCGCTCCCTGAAGTTTGTCCCATGCACTGCAAAATGTGACCGACACCTCTACCGCACCCGCGGGGATGTTTTAGTCGTTCCCCGAAAGTTCGTCCTGTACACTGCCGAGCATGCCTGACACTTCTACCACTCCTGCAGGGATGTTCCGAAAGCTCTCAAAATTTAATCCCGCACAATGCTGAATGCGCCCGAAGCTTCTGCCACACCCATGGGGATGTTTGGTCACTCCTATAAGCTAGTCGCGTGCACTGCCGAATTTGCCTGATGCATCTGCTGAGCCTGTAGGGATGTTCCGGTCATTCCGGGAAGTTCATCCCATGCACTGCCAAAAGCGCCCAATGCCACTGTCTTGCCCGCGGGGACATTAAAGTTGCACTCGGAAGTTTGACCCCTGCACTGCAAACTGCATCGGAAGCCTCTGCGTGCCCAGGGGGATGTTCCGCTAGCTCCCAGATGTTCATCCCGCGCACTGCAATGGTGCCTTACACCTCCGCCGCACCTGTGGGGATGTTCCGGTCGCTCCCAAAAGTTTGTACCGTCACTGCCCAATGCACCCAAAGCCTCTGCCACGCCCATGGGGATGTTCTGGTCAGTCTTGGAAGCTTGTCTCGTGCACTGCCAAACATGTCGGACACCGCAGCCATGCCCACGGGGATGTTCAAGTCTCTCTTGGAAGTTCATCCTGCGCACTGCAAAATGCGCCCGATGCCTCTGTTACACCTGTGGGGATGCTCTGGTCACTCCCTGAAGTTCTTTCTGCACAGTGCTGCAGTGTCTGATGTTGCTGCTGTGCCCACAGGGATGTTACGGTCACTCCTGAAAGTTCATACAGTGCACTGTCGAACACGCCCAACGTCTCTGCTGCGCCCACCAGGATGTTCCCAGCTGCTCCCAGAAGTTTGCCCTGCACACTGCTGAACGTGTCCAATGCCGCTGCCGCACTCATGGGGATGTTCTGGCTGCTCCCGGAAGTTCATCCTGTGCACTGCAAAATGCGTCAAAAGCATCTGCTGTGCCTGCAGGGATGTTCCATTAACTCCTGGAAGTTAGTCCCGCGCTCTTCCAAATGTGCTCAAAGCATCTGCCATTCCCATGGTGATGTTCCGGTTGCTCCAAGAAGTTTGTCCTCAGCACTGCTGAATGCATCGACAGCCTCTGCCTCACGACAGGGATGCTTCGGTCGCTCCAGGAAGTTTATCCTGCACACTGCCAAATGCGCCATGTGCCTCTTCTGTGCCCGCCGGGATGTTCCGGTTGCTCCTGGAAGTTCATCCTGCACACTGCCAAATGTGCCAAGTGCCTCTTCTGCGCCTGCCGGAATGTTCTGGTTGCCTCCGGAAGTTTGTCCGGTGAACTGCCCAACACGCCCGAAGCCTCTGCCGCACCACCGGCTGGGATGTTCTGGCTGCTCCTGGAAGTTCATCACACGCACTGCCGAACACGCCAGATGACTCTACCTCGCCCGTGGAGATGTTCCGATTGCTCCCAGAAGTTCGTCACACGCGCTGCCGAATGCAAACCTGCACCTTTGCCATGCCCACGGGTATATTCCAATTGCTCCTGGAAGTTCGTCCCAAGCACTGCCAAACACGTCTGATGCCTCTGCTGCACCCATGGGGATGTTCCGGTCACACCCAAACGTTTGTCCTGTCACTGCCGAACGTGCCCGGCGACTCTACAGCGTGCGTGAGGATGTTCCGATTTCTCCTGGAAGTTTGCCCATGTGGTGCTGAATGAAACCAATGCCTGTACCTTACCTGGGGGAAAGTTTCGGTCGCTCCAGAAATTCATCCTGTACAATGCCCAACGTGCCCGAAGCCCTTGCTGCTCCCACAGGGATGTTCTGGTCGCTTCGGAGTTTGTCCCGCGCACTGCTGAACGCTCCTGAAGCCTCTGCCATTCCCACGGGGATGTTGCGGCTGCACCCGGAAGTTCATCCCACGCACTGTCCAACGTGCCCGAAGCCTTTGCCATGCCCACAGGGATGTTCCAGTCATTCCCAGAAGTTTGTCCTAAGTGCTGCTGAGTGTGTCAGATGCCTCTTCTCAGCCTGCAGGGATTTTACGATCACTCCTAAAAGTTTATCCTGTGTACTGCCAAACGTGCCCAAAGCCGCTGCCGTGCCTACAGGGATGTTTCAGTTGCTCGCAGAAGTTCGTCCCGCACACTGCCGAATGCACAGGAAGCATATGCCGTGCCTGCAGGGATGTTCTAGTCACTCCTAGAAGTTTGTTCTGCACCCTGCCGAATGCGCCCGACACCCTTGCCATGCCTGCAGGAATATTTCAGTCACTCCCAGAAGTTCATCCTGCGCTCTACCGAATGCGCTCGACGCCCCTGCTATGCCCGCGGGAATATTTCGATCGCTCTTAAAAGTTCGTCCCGAGCAATTCTGAACTCGTCTGATGCCTCTGCCGAGCCCACGAGGATTTTTCGGGTGGTCTTTGAAGTTCGTCCTGTGCACTTCCATACAAGCCCGACACCTATGCCCCACCCGCGTGGATATTTAGGTTGCTCTTGGAAGTTTGTCCTGTGCACGGCCCAATGTGCCTGAAGCCGCAGATGTGCCTACACGGATATTTCTGTTGCTCCCGGAAGTTCATCCCACACTTGGCCAAGCAAAGAAGCCTCTGATGCACCTGCAGGAATGTTCCGGTCTTTCCAGGAAGAATGTCCTGTGCACTGCCAAGTGCACCCGATGCCGGTGCCGCGCCTGCAAGGATGTTCCAGTCACTCCCGGAAGTTTGTCCCACAACTGCCGAGCACACCCGATGCTGCTGCCGTGCCAGGGGATGTTCTGGTCACTCCTGGATATTCGTCCACACACTGCCAAATGCGACCGACACCTGCCGTGCCCACAGGGATGTTCCAGTTGCTTCCAGAAGTTTGTCCCAAGCACTGCCAAACGCATCTGACACCACTGCAGCACCCGCGGGAATGTTCCCGTCGCCCCCCCGAAGTTCGTCCATGCACTACCAAACAAGACCAAAGCCTCTGCCATGCCCACGGGGATGTACTAGTCACTCCGGAAGTTCATCCCATGCATGGCCAAGCGACCAAAGCCTCTGACATGCCTGCAGGGATGTTACGGTCTTTCTAGGAAGAATGTCCTGTGCACTACCAAGTGCGCCCGATGACGCTGCTGCACCTGCGGGGATGTTCCGCTTGCTCCCGGAAGTTCATCTTGCACACAGCCAATGTGTCCAACACCGGTACCACACCCGGGGATGTTCCGGTGACTCCCAGAAGTTCATCCTGCACATTGCCAAATGCGTCCGTCGCCGCTGCCAAGCCCACGGGGATGTTCTGGTTGATCTCAGAAGTTTGTCCCATGCACTGCCGAATTGTTGAGGACCTTAGGAGGCAAAAGGAGTGTGAGAGAATGCGCGCAAGACACCAGGCAGCAAGAGAGGCAGCAATAGGCCAGCAAGTGCACACAACAAGCCTGCAAGCAGCAAGCAGTGAAGCACGGCCAGATTCTGACTCAGTCCTAAGTGATTGCGGAAAGCCAAGCCAAGAAGAAGACCAGCATTGGCAGGACATGCATGAAGCAATCCGAGTAGGAGAAGGAGAGTGACAACGTGAAGAACTCCAGCAGCAGTAGGACCTCTTGGCAGATTTACTTCAGCAAGGGGTCCACGCCAAAGAGAAGTCTTGGAGAGGAAGGATGCCACAGCAGAAGTCTAATCCAAGAAGGAAAGGGCAAGAAGAAGTCAGCAGCTGTAGGAGAGAAGATAAGATAAGGACAAAAGGACTTAGTCAAAGTAGGAAATCTTGTCTTAGTAGGAATTCAAGAAAGACCAAGAATCCTTGTAGGATTAGGAAACAATGGGATAAGGTCTATCTTGATAGTGTTTTAGATAAATTAGAAAAGCTTGTTGACTTAGGAAAACATATCCTAAGTGGATAAGGAACCTAAGTACTAGTTAGAATAGGATAAGGCTGTCTTAGGACTATAAATACAGCCCATTATTTGTGAGGAGGAGGGAAGCTCCGAGTTTTGTTATTTCTCATTCAATAATCAAGAATCAAGGTTAGCATTCTTGCTTACTTTCTTGTTTATTATTCGGTTATCTTTTAAGAGTTGTCTTAAGATAACTTGGGCTTAGGACAAGGTGAAGAGTTGTCTTCCTTGCTTACTTAGGTTGAAGTCAAGAGTTGTCTTCTTCAACCAAGGCAAGTTGTGATAGGTTTAAGAGTTGTCTTGCCTATCCAACATATCATTATATATATTAGTTAACCCAAAGGACAGCTTAGGGGACGTAAATATAAGAAAAGAACTCAAGAATCAAATGGTACAGCAAGTTAGGAAGGATTCCATTAGGCGTGCTGACCCCTAAGGTGTAGAAAAGTTTGGGAAAAAAATCGGGACCCCAACAAATTGGTGCTTTCGTTGAGAGATCAGCACAATCACCAGTTGAAAGGTAGCATGATCATCCCAATAAATTAGTGTTCTAGTTGAGACATCAGCACAGACACCAGTCAATTGCAAGGCATCAAGGTTACCATGTCATCTTGGCAGCATTCACCCTCACCATAGGAACAGACCGGGGAAGAGTTCTCAGTCACCAACTGTGGAAGAATCCTTGCCTTGGAGAGGAACCAGAATGCTATCAATGACCAGGTAGGTGATATCAAACACCAACTATCATCCATCATTCATTCTCTTGAACAATTGAAAAGAGACACATCCCGAGTGGCCGGAAAACAAGTCCAAACCAAGCAGGGCAGAAACAGCCACCTACCACAAACGTCTAGGAGGGCTTCAATCCAAAATCACACAGCACCAAGTGCATGAGGAAGATTCTGACCAGGAGCAGTTTCCCTTTCAAGAAAGGGGGAAAAGGCGCACAAGTTTAGGGAAGCAGGAGGGAGACTTCACCAAACTAACACCCACCCCATGATAGCTACAATAATTATAGCGACAATGAGGAAGTGCTGGACAGAAGGCCCACATCATGGCAACCAAGAAAGGGTGCACAATCACCTTGAGGCAGAACCATGGCACACCACAAGAAGGGAGGATTGGCACTATAATAGCCCAAGCCATTACACATGGCCTAAGGTAAAAATTGAATTCCCTACCTTTGAGAAGGGAGATCCAACCGAATGGATCTCCAAGGCTGAATTTTAATTTGAGAAACAAGGTATTGAAAGAGATGAAAGGGTTGATTTTGCATCCTATCACCTATGTGGGAGAGCCAACCAATGGTGGCATTGGCTTAAGGCCACCTATGGCCGAGAAGGAAGAAGGATAGGCTGGACAAGGTTCACACAAGAGTTAGTGAACAGATTTGGCCCATCTAGCATGACAAACTATGAGGGACAGCTTGCCAAAATTAGGCAAGAGGGATCTCTAGAAAGCTACCTTGAAGAATTAGAGAGGTTGGCCAAATTGGTAGGACATTGGCCAGATAGTGCACTAATTGGCACTTTTCTAGATGGCCTTGTACCTTGGCTAAGCCAAGAAGTGAAGATGAGGGATCCAAACTCTCTCACTTAGTGTATTCGGTTGGCAAGACTCATCAACGATGGGAGAAGCATCACCCGCAGCACAACCAAGGTCATCAAACCCTTGGACAAATTAGGTAAAGCATCCTCATCAAGTGAGATAGTACACTCAAAAACAAAGGACCCTCTCAAACTATCCACTGAGGAAATCAATAGGAGAATAGAAAGAGGCCTATGTTTTAGGTGCATCCTAGTAGGATTAGGAAACAGTGAGATAAGGTCTATCTTGATAATGTTTTAGATGACTTACAAAAGCTTGTTGACTTAGAAAAACATATCCTAAGTGGATAAGGAACCTAAGTTAGTTGAATTAGGATAAGGCTGTCGTAGGACTATAAATACAGCCCATTATTTGTGAGGAGGGGATATGCTCTGAATTTTGTATATTTCTCATTCATGAATCAAGAATCAAGGTTAGCATTCTTGCTTCCATTCTTGTTTATATTTGAATTATCTTTTAAGAGTTGTCTTGAGATAACTTTGGCTTAAGACAAGGTGAAGAGTTGTCTTCCTTGCTTAAGAGCTAAGGTTGAAGTCAAGAGTTGTCTTCTTCAACCAAGGCAAGTTGTGATAGGTTTAAGAGTTGTCTTGCCTATCCAACATATCCTTTATATATAAGTTAATCCCGAAGGACAACTTAGGGGACATAAATATAAGAAAAGAACTCAAGAATCAAATGAGACAGCAGGTTAGGAAGGTTTTTAGTAGGCGTGTTAACCCCTAGGGTGTAGAAAAGTTGGGGAAAATAATCGGGACCCCAACATCCTTATGGGCATGGCAGAGGCTTCAGGCGCGTTGGGCAGTGCCTGGGATGAACTTCCCCGCAGGTGTGACAAAGGCGTCAAGCATGTTGGACAGTAGTGCACAGGATGAACTTTCAGGAGTGATTGGAACATCCTCGCAGGTGCAGCGGAGGCATTGGGTGCATTCGGCAGTGCACTGCACGAACTTCTGGAGCAACCGGAACATTACCATGGGCACAGCATTGGCATCGGACATGTTCGGCAGTGCATGGGATGAACTTCTGGGAGCGAACAGAACATTCCCCCAGGCACGGCAGAGGCTTTGGGACTCATTGGGCAGTGTGTGGGACAAACTTCCGGGGCGATCGGAAAATCCCTGCAGGCTCGGTAGAGGCATGGGACGAGTTTGGCAGTGCTCGGGATGAACTTCCGGAGTGAGCGGAACATCCCCGTGGGTGTGGCAGCGACATCGGACACATTCGGCAGTAGACAGGATAAACTTCCTGGACTAACTGGATTATCCCTGTGGCTGCAGCAGAGGCTTTGGGCTCATTTGGCAGTGTGCGGGAGGAACTTCCAGGAGCGACCGGAACATCCCTGATGTGCGACAGAGGCTTCAGGTGCATTGGGCAAATGCACGGGATGAACTTCAGGGAGTGACCAGAACATCCCTGTGGGTACGGTGAGGCGTCGGACGCATTTGGCAGTGCTCATGGAAAACTTTAGGGAGCAATCGGATAATCTCAGAAGTTTGTCCCGCCCATTGCTGAATGCCTCGGATGCCTCTGTCGCACCCACAGGGATGTTCCTGTCACTCCCGGAAGTTCATCCCACACGCTGCCAAACACGCCCGATGCATCTGCCACACCTGCGAGGATGTTCCGGAAGCTCCCCAGAGGTTTGTCCCGCACACTGTCGAACCCACTCAAAGCCTCTGCCACACCGCGGGGATGTTGCGGTCGCTCCCAAAAGTTTGTCCCATGCATTGCCAAACATGCCCAATGCCTCTGCTGTGCCCACGGGGATGTTCCAGTCACTTCCAGAAGTTCATCCCGTGCACTGTCGAATGCATCCGATGCCTCTGCCGCTCCTGCAGGAATGTTCCAGTCGCTACCGGAAGTTCGTCATGCAAACTGCTGAACGAGCCCGACAAAGCTTCTGTGCCTGCAGGGATGGTCCGGTCGCTCCTGGAAGTTCATCCCATGCACTACCGATCGCGCCCGAAGCCTCTGCTGCACCTGCAGGGATGCTTTGGTCGCTCTCGATGCTCATCTGGTGTAGTGCCAAACATGTCCAACACCTCTGCCGTGCCTGAAGGAATGTTCTGGTCGCTTCCAGAAGTTCGTCCCGTGCACTGCCGAATGCGCATGAAGCTTGTGCTGCACCCGTGGGGATGTTCCAGTCGCTCCCGGAAGTTTGTCCAGTGCAGTGCCGAACGTGTCCGACGCCTCTGCTGCACCCGCGGGAATGTTCTGGTTGCTCTCGGATGTTCGTCCTGTGCACTGCCAAATGTGCCCGATGCCTCTGCCGAGCCTGCAGTGATGATCCGGTCACTCCCAGAAGTTCATCCCGCTGACTGGCCGAACGTGCCTGACACATCTGCATTGCCCGCAGGGATGTTCCATTTGCTCCCGGAAGTTTGTCCGAGCACTGCCGAACACGTCTGATGCCTCTGCCGAGCATGCAGGGATTTTTTGGTCGCTCCCAGAAGTTCATCCAGTGCACGACCAAATGCGTCTGATGCCTCTGTCTTGCCTGCAAAGATTTTCTGGTTGCTCTTGGAAGTTCGTCTCGTGCACTGCCGAATGTGCCTGACTCCTCAGTCTCGCCCATAGGGATGTTCAGGTCACTCCCGGAAGTTCGTCCCATGTGCAGTCCAACCTGCCTGAAGCTTCTGCCATGCCCGCGGGGATGTTCTGGTCGCTCCTGAAAGTTCCTCCCCACACTGCCAAAAGCGCCTGATGCCTCTGTTGCACCTGCAGGGATGTTCTGGTCACTCCCGTAAGTTCGTCCAACGCACTACAGAACGTGTTCGATGCCGCTGCTGTGCCCGGGGGGAATTTTCAGTTGCTCCCAGAAGTTCATCCCGCATACTACCAAATGCGCCTGACACCTCTGCTGCACCCACGGGGATATTCCAGTCGCTCCCAGAAGTTCATATCATGCACTGCCAAACGTGTCCGATGCTGTTACCACGCTCGGGGGGATGTTCCTGTCGCTCCTGGAAGTTCTTCTTGCGCACAGCTCAACACGCCCGAAGCCTAGATCAAACCACTAGTGACAGTGAATCAGCTCAAAGTTGCAATTGTTTGGAGAACATTAGTAACTGTTCCCATCTCAATATGATCAGTAGAAACAAAGTTGATAAACAGTTTTTACTTGATATCATTGACAAAATAGATGACCCAGAGCTCAAGAGAAAATATTTGCTCAACCTTTGGGAAATTATTACCTGTGAACAACAGGCTAGTACCCCAGAGCCTTTCAATCTCAATAAATCTTTGAGAAATGTCAATAAAATCACCTCTGTTGCACCTGCAGGGATGTTCTGGTCACTCCAAGAAGTGCATCCTGAGCACTGCCGAATGCGTCCTATGCCTCTGCCAAGCCCGCTGGGATTTTCTGGTCGCTCCCAGAAGTTCGTCCCACAGACTAGCGAATGCGCCCAGATGCCTCTGCCGCATCTGTGAGGATGTTCTGGTCGGTCCTGAACGTTCATCCTGTGGACTGGTGAACATGTCCAATGCTCTGCTGAGCCCATGGGGATGTTCTGGTCTCTCCCAGATATTCATACAATGCACTGCAGAATGCACTCGACACCTCTGCCACACCCATGGCGATGTTCCGGTTGCTCCCGTAAGTTCATCCCATGCACAGCCGAATGCTCTCAATGCCTCTGCTGTGCCCATGGGGATATTCTGGCTGCACCCTAGAAGTTCATCCATGCACTGGCGAGCGAGCCCGAAGCCTCTACCATGGCAGCGGAGATGTACCAGATGTTTGTCCCACGCACTGTCCAACCTGTCCAAAGCCTCTGCCGCTCCTACAGGGATGTTCCGGTCTATCCCAGAAGTTCGTCGCACACACTGCCGAATGCACCAGATGCCTCTGCCACACCTGCAGGGATGTTCCAGTCACTCATGGAAGTTCATCCGGTGCACTCATGATGCGCCTGATGCCGCTGCCATGCCGTGGGGATGTTTGCGTCATTCCGAAAGTTCATCCTGTGCACTGCCAAATGCGCCCGATGCCTCTGCCACACCCGCAGGGATGTTCTGGTCTCTCCCAGAAGTTTGTCCCATGCACTGCTGAACATGTTTGATGCCGCTGCCGCACTGACGGGAACGTTCTTGGTCGCTCCCATAAGTTTGTCCCGCATATTGCCGAATGCGCCCAACCCCTCTGCTGCACCAGCAGGGATGTTCCAGTCGCTCCTGGAAGTTTGTCTACGCATCCGAAGCCTCTTTTGCACCTGCAGGGATGTTCCGGTTGCTCCCAGAAGTTCATCCTGGGCACTGCTAGACATGCCCAATGCCACTGCTGTGCCTGCGGGGATGTTTGGGTCGCACCTGGGAGTTCGCCCTGTACACTGCCGAATTCGCCCAATGCCTCTGCCGTGCCTGTGGGGATGTTCTGATTGCTCCCGAAAGTTCATACTCGCACTGCCGAACGTGTCTGATGCTGCTGCCGCCCCTGCAGGAATGTTCTTGGTTGCTCCTGGAAGTTTGTCTCGCACACTGCTGAACGTGCCCTATGCCTCTGCCATGCCCGCATGGATGTTCCGGTCGCTGCCTGAATTTCCTCCTGTGCACTGTAGTACGCGCCATCATGTCTTCTGGAAGTTCCGGTTGCTGGGATATTCCGGCCGCACTGGCATGTGACGAACTTCCGGGAGCGACTGGAACATCCCCGCGGGTGCAGATGCGATGTTGGGCACGTTTGGCAGTGCACGGGACAAACTTCCGGGAGAAACCGAAAAATCCCGTGGGCCCAGAAGAGGCATTGGACGCGTTTGGTAGTGCTTGTGACAAACTTCGAGAGTGACCAGAACATCCCTGTGGGTGTGGCAGAGGCTTTAGGTGCGTTTGGCAGTGCACGAGATGAACTTCCGAGAGCGACCAGAACATCCCAGCGAGCATGTCTGAGATTCAGGGCACGTTAGGCAGTGTGCGGGACGAATTTCGAGAGTGACCAGAACAACCCCTAGGGCGCGCCAGAGGCTTTGGGTGCATTGGGCAGTACATGGGATGAACTTCTGGGAGTGACCGGAGCTTCCTTGTGGCCACAACAAAGGCATCGGGTGCTGCTGCTGTGCCCGCGGGAATGTTCCGGTTGCTCCCAGAAGTTCATCCTGCGCACTACTGAATGCGCACGATGTCTCCGCCATGCCTGCAGGGATGCTCTGTTCGCTCTCGGATGTTCGTCCCGAGTACTGCCGAACATGTCCGCACCTCTTCTGAGCCCACTGGGATGATCCGGTTGCTCCCAGAAGTTCACCCCGTGCACTGCACCCTGCCGCCTTGCCTTGCCCACGGTGTTGTTCTGGCTGCTCCTTGAAGTTTGTCATGAGCACTGCCGAATGTTTCTGAAGCTCCTGCCGCGCCCACGGGAATGTTCCGGTTGCTCCCGGAAGTTCGTCAGCGCACTGCTGAACGCGCCCTGACACCTCTGCCGCACCTGCGGGGATGTTCTGGTCGCTTTTGGATGTTCATCCCAAGCACTGCCGAACACGTACGCCGCCTCTGCCAAGCCCTGCAGGGATGATCCGGTCGCTTCCAAAAGTTCATCCTGTGCATGGCAGAACGCACCCACTGCCTCTGCCTGCGTGTGGAGATGTTTCTGGTTGCTCCTGGAAGTTCATCCCGAGCACTGCCAAATGTGTCCAATGCCTATGCCGAGCCTGCTGGGATTTTTCTGTTGCTCCGAAGTTTATCCCGTGCACTGCCCAATGCACCTGAAGCCTCTGCAGCGCCAGTGGGGATGTTCCAGTCACTCCTGGAAGTTCGTCCCATGCACTGTAGAGCATGCGTCCCAATGCTGCTGCTGCACCCACGTGGATCTTCTGTAGAGCGCGTGAATATTCCCAGGGGCGCAGCAACAGTGTCAGACACGTGTGGCAGTGTGCAGGACGAACTTCCTGGGGTGACCGGAATATCCCCTGCAGGGAGCGGAAGAGGCTTTGGACGTGTTGGTCAGTGTGGGGGACTAACTTATGGGAGCGACTGGAACAACCCCGCAGGCACGGCATAGGCATCGGGCACATTTGGCAATGCATAGGATGAACTTCTGGGAGCAACCAGAAAATCTCCACAGGGTTACCAGAGGCATCGACCGCATTAGGCAGTCCGTGGGACGAACTTCCAGGAGCGACCAGAACATTCCCGTGGGCGCGGCAGTGGCATTGGGCATGTTCGGCAGTGCGTAAGACAAATTTCCCAGAATGACCAGAACATCCCTGTAGGCATGGTAGGGGCTTTGGGCACATTGTGCAGTGCGGGAGGACGAACTTCTGGGATGCGACTGGAACATCCCCATGGGCATGGCCGCGGTGTCGGAAACGTTCAGCAGTGCACAGGACAAACTTCCGGCAGCAACGAGAACATCCCAGCAGGCGCGCAGAGGCTTGAGGCATGTTTGGCAGTGCATGGGACGAACTTCCGGAAGTGACCAGAACAAACCCGCAAGTGCGGCAGGGGCATCGGGCACATTCGGCAGTGCATGGAACAAACTTCTGTGAGCGACCAGAACATCCCCGCAGGCGCGGCAAAGGCGTAAGGTGCGTTAGGCAGTGCACAGGATGAACTTCTGGGAGCAACCAGAACATTCCCTGCAAGCACTGCAGTGGCGTTAGGGCACATTCTTCAGTGTGCGGGATGAACTTCTATGACCAACTGGAACATCCACGCAGGCACAGCAGATGCTTCGGGTGCATTGGGAAGTGCACAAGATGAATATCCTGGAGTGATCGAAACATTCCTACCGGCACAGTACCGGCATTGGATATGTTTGGTAGTGCGTGGGACAAGCATTCGGGAGCAACCAGAACATCCCCGCAGGCATGGCAGTGACGTCGGACACATTGGGCAGTGCATGGGACGAACTTCCTGGAGCCACCGGAACATCCCCACAGGTGTGGCAGAGTCTTCAGGCGTGTTGGGCTGTGCACGGGACAAGCTGCCACCAGCGACCGGAACATCGCTGCAGGCACAGCGGCGGCGTCGCGCTATTTTGCAGTGTGTGGGACAAACTTCTGGCAGCGACTGGAACATCCCCTGCGGGCATGGCAGTGACGTCGGACACATTGGGCAGTGCATGGGAAGAACTTCCTTGAGCCACTCGAACATCCCTGCAGGTGCGGCAGAGTCATTAGACGCATTGGGCTGTGCATGGGAGAAACTGCCACGAGCAACCGGAACATCGCCGCAGGCACGGCAGCGGCATCAGGCTATTTTGCAGTGCACAGGGATGAACTTCCGGAGCAACCGGAACAACCTGGCCGGCGTGGCAGTGGCGTCAGGTGCATTGGCAGTGCACAGGGACAAACTTCTGGGAGTGACCGGAACATCACCACGGGTGCAGCAGAGGCATCGAGCGCGTTAGGCAGTGTGCGGGACGAACTTCGGAGAGCGACAGGAACAAACCCGCGGGCACGGCACCTATGCCAGGCGCATTTGGCTGTGCACGGGACGTACTTCTGGGAGTGACCTGAACATCCCTATGGGCATGGCAGAGACGTCAGGCATGTTCAGCAGCGTGCAGGATGAACTTTCGGGAGCTACCGGAACATCCCCTCGGGCTGTGGCAGGCGCTTCAGGCGTGTTGGGTGGAGCACGGAACGAACTTCTGGCAGCGATTGGAACATCCCCGTACATGCGGCAGAAGCCTCGAGCACGATCTGCAGTTCATGGGAGAACTTCCAGGAGGTATTGGAACATCCCCCCTGGCACGGCCGAGGCTTCGGGTGCATTAGGCAGTGCGCGGTACGAACTTCTGGGATGAACCGGCATATCCCCGCAGGCACGGCAGAGGCATTGGCCGCATTCAATAGTGCTAGGGATGAGCATCCGGGAGCGACCGGAACATCCCTGTGGGAGCAAAAGAGGCATCAGGCATGTTCGGCAGTGCGCGGTACAAACTGCCAGGAGCAACCCGCACATCACCGCTTTTTGAGGACCTTAGAAGGCAAAGGGAGCGTGAGAGAATGCGCGCAAGGCGCCAGGCAGCAAGAGAGGCAACAGCAGGAAACGCATGATGAATTCCAGTAACAATAGGATAGTTGCGACAAGAAGAATTCTAAGGGCAGAAGGATAATTATTGAGAGTCCTAGTCCTAGAAGGATAAGTCAAGAGGAAGTCCAGCTGCTGTAGAAAACAAGATAAAGTAGGAATTCTAGTCTAAGTAGGAATTCAAGAAAGACCAAGAATCCTAGTAGGATTAGGACACAAAGGATAAGGTCTATCTTGATAATGTTTTATTTGACTTAGAAAAGCTTGTTGACTTAGGAAAACATATCCTAAGTGGATAAGGAACCTAAGTACTAGTTAAATTAGGAACTTAGGTACTAGTTGAATTATGATTAGGTTGTCTAATACTATATATATAGCCCATTATTTTTTAGGAGGATATATGCTACGAATTTTGTTATTTTCTCATTCATTAATCAAGAATCAAAGGTAAGCATTCTTGCTTCCATTCTTGTTTATATTTTCGGTTATCTTTTAAGAGTTGTCTTGAGATAACTTGGGCTTAAGTCAAGGTTAAGAGTTGTCTTCCTTGCTTAAGAGCTAAGGTTGAAGTTAAGAGTTGTCTTCTTCAACCAAGGCAAGTTGTGATAGGTTTAAGAGTTGTCTTGCCTATCCAACATATCTTTATATATATTAGTTAACCCGAAGGACAGCTTAGGGGATATAAAATAAGAAAAGAACTCAAGAATCAAACGGGACAGCAAGTTAGGAAGGATTCCAGTAGGCGTGCTGACCCCTAAGGTGTAGAAAAGTTGGGGAAAAAAATCGGGACCCCAACAAATTGGTGCTCTCGTTGAGAGATCAGCACAACCACCAGTTGAGAGGAAGCACAAACACCTCTACAAATTAGTGCTCTAGTTGAGACAGCAGCACAGACATCAGTCAATTGCAAGGCATCGAGGTTACCATGTCATCTCGGCAGCATTCACCCGCACCACAGGAACAAACTGGAGAAGATTTCTCAGCCACCAACCGCGGAAGAATCCTTGCCTTGGAGAGAAACCAGAATGCGATCAATGACCAGGTAGGTGATATCAAACACCAACTATCATCTATCATTCATTCTCTTGAACAATTGAAAAGAGACACACCCCGAATGGCCGGAAAACAAGTCCAAACCGAGTCAGGCAGAAACAGCCACCTACCACAAACGTCTAGGAGGCTTCAATCTAAAATCACACGGCACCAAGTGCATGAGGAAGATTCTGACCAGGAGCAGTTTCCCTCTCAAGAAAGGGGGAAAAGGCGCACAAGTTTGGGAAGCAGGAGGGAGACTTCACCAAACGAACACCTGCCCCATGATCACTACAATGATTATAGCGACAATGAGGAGGTGCTGGACAGAAGGCCTGCATCATGGCAACCAAGAAGGGTACGAAATCACCCTGAGGCAGAATCATGGCACACCACAAGGAGGGAAGATTGGCACTACGACAGCCCAAGCCATTACACACGGCCTAAGGTAAAAATCGAGTTCCCTACCTTTGAGAAGGGAGATCCAACTGAATGGATCTCCAAGGCTGAATTTTACTTTGAAAAACAAGGTATTGAAAGAGGTGAAAGGGTTGAGTTTGCATCCTATCACCTATGTGGGAGAGCCAACCAATGGTGGCATTGGCTTAAGGCCACCTATGGCCGAGAAGGGAGAAGGATAGGCTGGACAAGGTTCACACAAGAGTTAGTGAACAGATTTGGCCCATCTAGCATGACAAACTATGAGGGACAGCTTGCCAAGATAAGGCAAGAAGGATCTCTAGAAAGTTACCTTGAAGAATTCGAAAGGTTAGCCGAATTGGTAGGACATTGGCCAGATAGTGCACTAATTGGCACTTTTCTAGATGGCCTTGTACCTTGGCTAAGCCGAGAAGTGAAGATGAGGGATCCAAACTCTCTCACTCAGTGCATTCGATTGGCAAGACTCATCAACGATGGGAGAAGCATCACCCGCAGCACAACCAAGGTCATCAAACCCTCGGACAAACTAAGTAAAGCACCCTCATCAAGTAGGACAGAGGCCCCAAAAACAAAGGACCCTCTCAAACTATCCACCGAAGAAATCAACAGGAGGATCGAAAGAGGCCTATGTTTTAGGTGCAACGATAAGTGGCAAGTTGGCCACAAGTGCAAGAAAGGATTGTTCAACATCATTGAAGTAGTAAGTGATGAAGAACATGAGGAAAACAGCGAGGAAGAACAAGACAGCCGCATGGACAGCGAGGAGGAAGCAGAGTCAGAACACTCCCTAGATCATGCGGAAGAAGGCGAAATCAATTTGCATGCAGTAGGGGCAACCACCAAGCCTACTGCCATGAGGTTATTCGCAACCATTAATGGAAAAAACATTTTAGTGTTGATAGATAGTGGAGCTACTCATAACTTTATCAATTCAAAATTGGTCAAAACACTTCAGCTACGTCCGAAAAAGATTGCACCCTTTGAGGTAAGAGTGGCAAGCGGACAGAAGCTCAAGTGCGCACAATTAATCCAGCCAGTAGCTATGCAGATTCAAGGAGTCAAAATAGAGGCAGAACTGCATGTGTTAGCCCTGGCAGGTCTTGATGTGGTTTTAGGCAATGCTTGGCTTAAAACCATAGGCAAGATAATGTTCGACTATGAATCCATGGCCATGCACTTCCAATGGAAGGGAAGGGACTGCACATGGGAGGCATCCACCACCAATGCAGCGCATCATTGT
>BNST01000724.1:0-137248 GCA_019650275.1 Xylocarpus granatum
TCTTGCACCAAGAATGAAAACTTAAATGAAAAGAAAAGAAAAGGGAGATTAAAGAAAAACAAGATCTGTTATAGTAAATAGTCAAAATAAATAAAGATGAGCAGAATACAAATTCATGTTATTAAGAATGAAGCTAATCTAATAAACAAATTAAACTACAGAGTTGAATAAGCCCCAACTCAAACAAATTCAACAGTCCATACAAAGACAAAAATTCATGCATTACATAGGGCATAGATACTTTCTGCTCTATGCATATTATGAAAAAATAGTAATAGTACAGATACTAATATGCTGTATCCAGTTTAAATAGAGCACCACAATCCAAACACACATAGATATAAAAGAAAATCTGATGATAAAATTTATTGACACTATGGAATTGGTGATAATGTAAAGCATTCGATTCAAGCAGCTGTAGCACAGATAACAATAATATCAATGTGAAGAGACAGTTTCAAGTGGTGTGGCAACATTTAAGTTGCTGGGGTGAGGTAATGGATGTGGCTAAAATAGTTATGCAAACAACTAAGGCTATGTTTGGGATCGAGGTGTTGTGGTTTCCACAACTGCAGTGCAAAGGAAGCACTATATGTCAAATATTAGAGTAAAAGTGAGAGATCTCTAACAAAAAGTTAGTGTTATCAAACAATTTTCAACTGTTTGCTTTTAAAGTTAAGTGAAAGCTAACAGTACCAAACATACCTAAAGTTTAGACAGATAAAACTTATTTCACAACTAAGCTCTGCCTTTGTCCTGTGCTCCCCAATAAAATTTAATAATCGTATATTTAAGATATTAAGTTTGGTACTTGTCAAATAATTTCTTATGAAAAATTTTTACTCCTATACTAATACCCTACACCATATTCTTCATTTACTTCCTTGGAAATAAGACCACCCTCATGGGAGTGTAGGATTGGAGTTTCACAATAAATTACTCTCTGTTATATACACATGATTTTGAAAGTATTGGCTTTTAGGTACAGTAATTTTCAAAATCTAAACAGCATCTAATGAAGGTAATTTAACATGATATACATTTTTATTGCAAATATGATGTTCTGATTTCTCAACCCCCAAAGAGACTTACACTTTGAAGCTTCAAGAGCATTCTTCCAAGATCAGAATAACCAACACAGCGGGAAGCCTCCATCGCAAATTCCTTCCAAACACTCACATTACGAGCGGTCTCTATCAAAGCCTAGACAAGTTATCAACCAATCACAAAAAATGAATACTGAAAAGTAACTCAAGAACAAAGGCAAAAGTTCACATCAGAGAAGCAACCACCAAATCACAAACCTCTGAATGGAACTGATCAACAATATTCAGCATGCCAACAGCTAGCTTTTGCATTATATATCGCCGTGCAACAGTCAAATCTTTAACCATTTTCAATCCAACTTTATGTGTCCTATATGCAATAGGCTGAGGAAACTCGTTAATTGATCGAACAAGAAGCATATCTGCCCAAGAGTAATTTCTGGTGTGGGGAAAAAATATCACAAAATACTTCTTCCGGTCATGAGTTGGTTTCGCTTTCAAAGTTGACAATGGCCAGTCAGCCCTCGCACATCTGATTCCAGCCTGCCACTTCCCCCTCCACTGACAAGAAAGGATCAAAATGACAACAAATTCAGGGCATAATTTCATATTCTTTACATAGCATCCGCTAATGGTTGCAATGCATCAAGGACACAAAGTTGAGCCTCAAGACACATATGCAGTCGAAGAGTCAGAGAATGCACTGGAACCAGTAGACCATGTGCACATATCATAAAACAAATGATTATTTTCAGGAAACAAGCGGATTAATAAAAGTATTTTGGCAAAAGTGAATGATACAAACATGAGCAGTTACCTTAACCCAAAGTGCAACAGATTCATCATGTTCTAGCCACTTCGGATCCGAAAGCAATGATTCTCCCTCCCTGGTGTCACTTGGCAAATCACTTTCAATAGTATCTACAATTAAATTAGAGTTTTCAGAGGCTTGGCAAGGTCCTGTGCAATAATTTTGCACATTTAAGTCATCTTCTTCAAAATCATGGGAACCACAAGACACATAGGTGTCCCTCCACCTGAAAGTCAAAATATGAAGCTCCACTATTGATGTCCTTTCTGAAATTGGCAATTCTTCCACCATCCTTTGACCTTTGCCTTGTCTTTCTGGTATAGATTCTTCAACATTTAACAAGTAGTCATCCATTTTACCATTTACCCTTTGAACTTGATTTTCAAGTTGAGCAGAGTTAGATTCTCCATCAAACACAAAATCTGTCCCTGAACTCTGTTTAGCATCAGATTCCCGAACATGCTGAACACCAGAACAAGAAAGCAACTCCATGATTTGCAGTAACAGTATGGTTTATAATGTGTGCATATTCATTGACCATGAGCAAACCCAACTCCCTGCTCAAATAAAGTTCAACCAGTTGAAAGAGTCAGACATATATGATATATAAAAGAAAACAAGATAATAGTAGAGAATGCACAGAGTGTAAAATTAAAGATGTATATCTTTTGACTAGCCTTAAAGAAAACTGATCAAAGTGTAAGCTATATTTACATGTGTATCTACCTATTTGTGACTACATCAATGCATGTATTTGTGTGATGTTCTTTCTGCAAATTGACGTAAACATATCTTGGATTAAAATACCAAAATCCATTGACAACTTATGTCTCAGCAGAAGGTTCCATTTGGAGAGAGCCTAACTATCTAACATTCAAACAATTTATCACCATACAACCTGAAGCATGATGTGGTTGTGACTTAGTTATCCCAACGCGTCTGAATGTTTTTGGAATTGGAATAGATTTAAGGCTTTTAAGCACATGGAAGACTAAAACTATCATCCGTCCTCAAGAAATTGAGTGCCCTTATGTTTAGTTCACAAGCAATACATATGCGTGTAATTTAACTTTATGTAGATAATGATAGAGCCTAGTTATGTGAAAACATGTCAAAAAACAAATAGAAATCTCAATTTTTGTAGCATTAGTATGTTAAAGAAATAACAGGAGATAAAAGTGAAAGAGGAAGGACTCAAAAGTACACAATTTGATAACAATTTTGTCCAATTAAAAAGAAAAGTAACATCATAGGCAGAGATAAGAAGTGAAATTAAATTTAAAAATGAAAAAATCCCCTATTCCTTCCTTCCATTGCAGCATTCAAATAATTTGATATTCCAATTGAATGATTGATTTAAATGCCAGCATTTAGTTTAGCTCTTGAGTGGATTATGAGGCAACTGCATCCATATTGTTTTTTAATAAAATAGTCCAAATAGTTTTAAAATTAAATTCGAATAAAAATATTATCATACACAACTATTACTATTTACATTTCCCCTTTGATACAACTTGAGTACTTCTGCAGCCTCAGTTTGTTCCTTTTTTTTTCTCTTAAATTAGTAGTGTAAACACAAGCTACATTCATGAGTGAATAATGCAAGAATATGTCACCACTCTCTCAAATTATCAAGCAACTACATGCATTGAGAATGTTATGTATACTTATTATCATAAAATTCTAAAGTAATTCTGACAAATTCGAATAAACAACATCTCATTAGCATTTCCTTACCTTCTTAAAAAAAATCCTAAACATTCCACAAACTTGGCGGCCCTACTGTGACTAGAATTGTTCACTGATCATAGAAATTCTAATGATTCATTGTCCCAAACAAATTTCATATTTTGATTCCCAAAGCTAGGCATGAGCCCACAATCATTTTTATTTCAATGTTGTCAAACATGGTATGAATTTTACCAAAAAAATTTATAATATCGTATTCTATATTGTTATTTAAGATCTCAAGTTTTTAATTTAGCAAAAACTAAGACCGGTGCTATTCCCATTTTATGTAAGTTTTTTTTATATATAAGAAAAATGCATGCTAAAAGTAGATCAAATCTATTATAATAAAAATCCATAAAATTATAAGCAATTTGTCAGCCGAGTTTCATGTGATTTAACATAAGCTTAAAGCTAATCAGCTCAACGTTCTAAGGAAAAACCAACTGTTGAACTTCAGATGAAACCCATTTGACAATCACATTAATAACCAATTACACAGTATACATGGATCACAAATTGGTAAGTAATGGACTATTACGCAAACAAAACGACCAATAGCCAATTAGACAGTATACATAGATCGCAATTTGGTGAATAACAGACTAATACTTTGACAGAACGACGCTGCATAATAACATTGGCGTGACAATAATTTCATCATCGTGTTAAACTAACGTATAACATAGTAACTAATTATCAAAAAATAACCCTAAAACCGCAGATAACAGGAATCCATAATCTTTCTGGGATTATCAGCTAACGTCTCTTAATCATTAAAATCGATTACAAAAATTGTTGTAAAATCGTAAATTATCGGCATAAATTAGCAGCATGATTTGATTAAGCCATGACAGAGAATTCATACTACCCAGAAGAGGTATCCCGATAATGAACATGAGACACATGGTTATAAACCTAGAAGGTGGGTCCAAAATCCCAGATCAACAAAAATCCGATATGTACCATAAAACTTAAAAATCTAGATGGGTGGTTTTGTCCTTCAATTATGCCCAAAAATAATGTTAACACTGACGATGAAGATGATATTGGGGCAGCAGGAGGTTGGGGCAGCAGGAGGAGTTAGGTCACGAAATTGACTGGAAAAATGTGACACACATACAAGATAATATGTCTAAGCTAAATAATTAAAAATAAAAGATCAGAAAGTGGAAGATTGGAAGGGAGGTCTGGGGTGGTAATATACCTTAAGAGAGACGGGAGAGATCGCCTTTATCCATGGTTGTTTTTGTTGTGTTGGTTATGGCCAGAGGGTAAGGCAGGAATGTCAATTTTGTGCCGCCATTTTCATTTTTTTTTCTTTCTCTCTTTCTTGTTTGGCTATCTAGTTTCGTGCCCGCATGTGAATGTGCCGTGGCCAAAATAGACAAAGGGCAAAAGCGAATAACTATGTAGACATGTATGCAGTAATTGAATTGGGAGAACAATTGGAACAATTCAAGACGACTTGTTAGGAGTATGGAACAAACACGAGGAAGGAGACCTAACAAAAAACGAATGCGAAGGGAGGGAGTTACCGGGTTAAGTAATAGGTTTAGGTTATGTGGTGTTGTATAATTCTATGTGCGGTGGGCTGAGTTGGGTTGGGTTTTCTATAGGGTGGCTGGGGCTGGCTGACTTTTGTCTAGCGGTTTTGAGGTTTTATGGGTGCTGGTTTTCTTCCTATACCAGATGGGTCTATGCTAAAGATCGAGATGCCATTTGGGTCACGTCCGAGTAATGCGCAGTGCGTTAGTCGTACCATAAACAGAGAGACTCAGATCATCATCGTCTCCCACCGTCCCATCAAATCTTGTAAATTTGTCCCTAAGCCGATCCAAATTTACAACAAAGTTTCATGAACGCACTTGCTGCGGAACCCGGATCCTTCGACAGGAGCAATAATCCACAAGATTCTGGGCTAAGTGAAGCCCCGGTTCAGACTTGATGGTCCAAACTTCGTGTTAACCCACCCATTACAATGTAAGCTTGAATGCATTAATTTTAAAAACATGGTTTGACAGATAAAAATAATTTTTTTTTATTTTAAAAAAACAGAATAAATTAATAAACAAGTAGATATGTAACATTTTTCTGAGTTAATAATTTTATTTTAAATAATTTTGTACATTAATAATTGTGTAAATAATGATATAAATTCTGTTACAAATTTATTTATAATAATTGGAGTACACCTACTGATCCAACTAGAATTACTAACTAGACCTGAGGAGCATACTGAGTACACTCCAAAACCTTTGATCATGTTTACTAAAGCACACCCATAAAATTCTGATTAGCACATCCTTACTAGCAACAACCACCAGCAGCCTTCTGCACCCCACAATCAACGGGTCATCGAAACCAGTAGTAATCGGATAAGCAATTCTCCATCAACTTCGGTTCTCGTTGATGGAACACTTGTCTCATCGGCTACAGGGTTTTTGCACCAAAAACATGAAAAATGTAAACTCGTACCGTCGATGTTAAGACCATCGAGCTTTTCTTGACCTTGTCTCATGCCCATATGGTGCGCTATATTAGCTCCATCACCATCTCCGATCAAAATCACTTTCTGAAAATCAGCATTAGTGTCCAGCAAATCTTCAGGGCTTCTTCCTTCAGCATGGGAGGCAACCAATTTGAGCGCCATCCAAGAATCGTCGCAAGCACGAGGGAGAGGATTTTTCCAGTGATGTTCTGCGTTCAACCGAGACGGCAATCACTTTAGCTTTGGAAACTAATGAGTTCAGATATTATGTAGCCATTGGAGAGGGCGCTTCCAAAGATAGAGCCTCCATCATGGAAATAAACTAGAAAAGGAAGCTTCTGGTTTTTGTTCACGTTTTCGGACTTGGGGACGTAAATCCTGGAAGAAAGATTGGATTTAGAAGAACATACAATGTCCTTGGATTCAACATTTGTTTTGGAATCAAGAGGAGGAGGAATGAAACAGTTACCCAGAAGCCTATTTATACGGCCCCGTCTTTGTATATAATGAAGAAACGAGAGTAGTCATAGGCTATATTTGGAAAGGCAGAAGCCATGGATAAGGAGAAGAGCATGAGAAATAATGAGCCATTTGCTTGTTTTGAAGGACAAGATGGATTCAACATTTGTTTTGGAATCAAGAGGAGGAGGAATGAAACCATTACCCACACGCCTATTTATACGGCCGTCTTTGTATATAATGATGAAAGGAGAGTAGTCATAGGCTATACTTGGAAAGGCAGAAGCCATGGATAAGGAGAAGAGCATGAAAAATAATGAGCCATTTGCTTGCTTGTTCTGAAGGACAAGATGGGTTGATTTTAGAGTGAATTGTGAGTAAAATGTTTATATAGGAAGAAAGTTGTAATCTAATCTCAACATCTCAACTGAAACAGAGGAGATTACCTGAATTTGCAACGACTGAAACATGTATAGATGAAGACAGGAGTTGATGCAAGGGCATAGATCCTTCATATTCACATAATTCTAACAAATTCTATTTGGTCAGACTTTGTTTAGAAAGCAATGGTAACAAAAACCTGAACATGTCCTCCATTATATGTGAACATGAAAAATCACAACTGTGTTATATCTGACATGTGAGACTTGGTATATTAAAAATAATTGCCACAATCAATTAGCTATTGGATTAAGGTAATTTCTTCTACTTATAAAGGGTATTATTAGATAAAAGATATTTAAACTAAATATCTTTCACTTTCACCATAAAATGCTAAAGGATGAGTCCATTTACACTCTAAATATATTTGGAACATCCATATTTTAATAAATTCTTTCTATGAACTAAAGTACTGTTGATCTATTTTACTTGTTTAATTTAACTTAATAGAACTCTCGACATTCATATAACTATAAATTTAATTACTGTAAAATTATGAATATTTCGTACTTAATATTAAAATCTAATCCGTTGTAAATACCGAATTATGTTTTTTGTTTGACATCGAATCTAATTCATCATAAATATCAGCTTACAAAGAAAAAAAATTAATGAATTAATGTTTAAATAACTTCTAAACCATAAATTTTTGTTAATAATACATATTTTTAAAATTTTTCTCACCAATATATATATATATATATATATTAGTATTGAATTAAATAATTATTGAAAAAATTTTATATAAAACGATCTTGTTATATCAGTATAATTATCGTGATGAAATCATCTAATCAACGAAGTGAGATAAATTCATTCATTGGTAATAATAAAAAATCTAAAAAGAACTCATAAATTTTTTTCACCGTGCACCATTGTGATTGATTGTTGAAATCCTATTTTAATTTTTTTTTATTATTAATGAATAAATTTTTCTTATTTTATTAATTAAATAATTTTATTATAATAAAATTATTTTTTGAATGATTGAAAAGAAGAAGAGGTAGAGGAAGAAGAAAAGAAGAAAGAAGAAGAAGACTGTTGATGAAAGGATTTAGTTTTGATGAACATAACTTCCAATAGGCTTCTTTCTTTGTAGAAGAATAAACCCTAAAAAATAATTAAGTTTAACATATTCTTTAATAAGGTAAAACATACGAGCGTGTGCTATTTTAATGTGGAAGCTCCGGCAAAGCCGCAACCATAAGCATACTTAGCTTACTAGCTTTGATACCAAATGAAGGGTGAATACCTTCCTTAACTGCAAGGTATTCCACCACTCACTGCGCCATTCCTTTTTTGGCAACTTACAATAAGTAAACTCTTATGTTGTGTAGGGGCAATCTTCGTAAGCATTGGGTAGTTATGTTATGGTTTCAAGATCAAAGAAGGATTAGGCTTAATATTTTACAAAGAAGATTTTAGAGAGAGAAGGAAGAAGAAGGAGGTTTAGAGTACCATAGAAAGGAGATCTAGAAAGTGTTTTCTGAAGTTCGCTTATCTTGTTCCAAATTGAACATCTGAAGGTTTTTTATATAGAAGATACAAAGTGGTGAGCTATGCAAGCTTTTACATTAGGTTCCAAATTTTCAGAAAGCTTTTCTGAAGTTCTCTTTGGCATGTGTGGTTTCACGTCTATAGGTTTTACTGAACTTTTCTTATAGTGCTGTGATGAAGAGAGAGGGCTATAGCTCTTAAGGAATACACCGAATTTTTTTAGCTATTTTCCACTAATATTCCTTGTAGTCATATGGATGCCTTTCTCGTGTTTCAGGAAGACTATAAGGGAATACCTCTTATTTCTCATATTTAGAGAAGTATTATAATAAGGTATTGGCCATTAATACACTAATCCTTTTAAAGACTATTATAACTTGTCTCTGTGATTATTGAGCTCTCAAATTTCTTTTTTCAATGAGTAGTTTTCGAAAGGTTTTGTGCCAATCTTGCATAGGTTAGAACCCGTAAGGAAGATGGTGAACCTTGCTTCAAAAGTGTCTATACTAGGTTGAAAGTAGGTTGTGATCATCTGTTAGCATTGCTGTTGGAACCATGTGAGCATGTCTGTGATGTTGAATTCATCTTCTATATGGTATTCATGCAGTAAGTACTATAATAGCTATAAGGAGTGGATTGTAAAAAAACCTCGTTTTACACATTTTATTTGGAAAATGTGCATGAAAGGGTAGTCAGTATGGATTGTCCCGAGATTTCTTAGAATATGTGATCTTTAATGTCTAATGGCTTAGATCCTATAATGTTGTCATTGTTTTTTCAGTTGTTGTGATTGTGTCGGTCATGAGTCCAGTAACTTCAAGAGGGCGAAGATCCAAAGAATCCTCTGTAATTCATGTTTTTGAAGGTGAGATCATGTTGATTTGGGGGAGGATTTTGTGATGTGGCTTAGAAAGCATGTTAATAAGAATGTTATCGCGCCCTTTTATATGTTTGACTTCAAAGTTGAATTGCGAGAACTAGGCTAGTCACCTTAGTAGTTGTCCATGTGATATTTGTCTCTATTTGAATTGGAGCATTTTGGGAAGGTTGAACATATCCATTTCTACTTTAAAGTAATGGTCAAAAGGAGGAATTGAAAATTTTTAGTTCCGCGGTAGTGAAAGAACCGCTTTTATACTCACACATTTGGCAAGTTTTTGTCTTTTTGTTCCTCAAGCAGTATTATTGCCCAATAATGGTCATTACATCTATTTGTAATATTGTTTTACTATGTGAAGGAATCTATAATGGTAGTAAGTTTTAGGCCAATTGTTTGATGTTTTTGTTCTTAGGTCCATGGTGGGCCCTTTTTCTTTAACATAATCCTCAATGGTTTGATCTTTTTTGATACTTTAGGGATAAACTCTGTCATGCAATTTACAATTCTTGAGAACTGTCTTGTTTATTTGACAGTGAAGTTAGTGTCTGAAAATTGAAGCAACTACTTTGAAATGAAATGTGAGTTGGAGTTTATACTGTTCTTTTGAAATAATCATTTCATGTGACAATAGTAGCTCGTGGAATCTTTAAAAATGTTAGAAATAAGTAGTCTCGTCCTTTGAGAAAAATAGGAGATCATCAGTGTAAATGAGTAAACATCAAGAGCAAAGAACTTAGTCATTGCCTTTTAAATCAATGGCGCCATGTCCAGCAAGTTTCAGCTCGGTCAAAACCTTGTACCAGAGGCGGCCAGGTCTAGAGCAGTGATGCCGTGACTGGCAAGTTTCAGGAGGGTCAAAACTTTGTACCAGCACCAGGCTCCATGGCAAACTCCATGAACTAAAACAAAATGCTTCTTCCACTACAAGCACTTACATGTAACCATTAACAGGAGACGATAAAATATAAGATTGCAAATCATTTTTTTATTATTATTATTATCGGATATTATTGAAAGTGAAATCTCAACTATACTCATGAGCAATTTCCAGTAAGCATTTGCGAAGCTCTCGAGGATTTTAAAGCATGACTAGATGATCAGCTCCTTCAATCACCCTCACATCTTCATCTTTCGTTGCTGCTTTCTCCATGAACCATCTCTGGAAATCCTCCTCAAAGAAATCATCTTCTTTGCACACAATGAAAACCCAACTGACTGATCCGAAATTTTCGGTTGTAGCAGAGATTCTTTGGCCAAGTCCTCCAAGAATAAGCCGCTTGCTCTTACCAGCATCTTCGCTAATTCCAAGTCCAGTATGTATGTATTTAACTCAGACATGCACATGTAACCTGAGCAAAGTGAATTGTTTAATTAAGATGCTTATTGATTACGTTACCTCTGATGGGCACTTATTGACATAGCTTGTGGACGTAACTCGGGCCAAAAATGGCAGAAGATGGTGGGTTCTTTGTTCCATGATCAAATTAGAATTGGAAGTCTGACAAGGACTCCATTGGTGTTCGTTTGAAGAACTGTTTAATAATAACAATAATGATCATTAAAACAAAAATAAATAAATAAAATAAATTGAATTAAAGAAAAAGTTAAGGAACCAGTAATAAAGAAATGCCCATACCACCATAGCTGTGACCCACGAGAATCACCTTATCTTCTTGAGGCAGAGAAGCCATGAACTCCATCAATGGTTGCAGATAATCGGATATAGAAGAAACTTCATCCATCCGCTTAGGATTGACTCCGCTAGACCCAAGATCCAGAGCAGTCACTCAGTTACCAGTTGATTCGTGCAATGTTCCATGCTTGTACCAGCACCATGCTCCGAAGCCAATATCATGAACCAGAACAAAATGCTTCGAATCCTCCATGTTCCTCAACCTTCGCTATTGAGATGGGCCTTCAATTTCATTAAGAATTTTTGCATCAAGGACTGGACTCACTGGGGTTCAATGTCCTACTACCACTAGCCATTTAATTTGCAATAAAATTTTTATTTTGTAAGTGGTTTATAGAATTATATTACTTATTTGTACTAAAATTATTTCATTAATCTATCATTTTTAATTTTATTTACAAGGAATTTTGTAATTAGATCATATTTATCGATATTTTTTAAAAATATTATCCATCATTTTAATTAAATTAAAAATAAATTAATTAGTTAATTAATTTTTAAGATCTCACCCGTATTTTCTCTATAATAATGATTAATATTTGCATAAGTTAATTTAAACGATGTAATAATTGACTCCTAGTTTGATTGTATCAGGCAATAAGCCACCAATCCATGCAACATCAGAATGGTAGGCCAAAGATGTTTATCCATTGTTAATTGATAAAGAGAACAACTTGCTTGTGCTCAAGGCCACAAATTGTATATGATGCTGTTGTTGTAGTTGTTGTTTTCTTCTATTTTCTAGCAGTAATGATGATGTAATTTGTCTGCTATGGACAATGGCGTTAGGTGCATGTGTTTGCTTCAGCTAAACTTTTTCCATATTAATTCGAAGTTAAGTACCTACAGAAGGTTCACACGGCAGCTTTTACAGCTCTACCAAAAAGCAAACTGCCTCTGCCTCAGCCTCAGCCTCAGCCTCAGCCTCAGCGTCAGCTTCATCACAAGTTACAAAAGGGTGCTGATCCTGGAATTCAACTTCCTTTTTGCATATAGACAACTTAACTAACGTCAGATTCAAGTACCTGTCCAAAAGCTAGTCTTAAGTCAGCACATACAGTCAATTACAGTATCCGGTTGGCTGCAATCTGTCATTGTTAATGAAAACATTTTTCAAATTCGGTGAAACATTCAGGAAACTACATGTTCTCCTTGTTAAAATTCTTCATGGTTCAAATCACAGAGAGTCCCTGCTGCTAAGTGCTAACTTCATTACAACAAATATGAAGTCTTTTAAGTTTATGTTAATCAATTACCAGCCCAGACCCAGAAGTTTCTTCCGGTTCTGATGGGACAATTATCTCACAGGTATCAAAGGTGGTTAGCACTTGGCACATGCCATTTGATGGTTCAACTTCAGTGTCAATGATACAAGTACACTGCTTGACTTTCACAGTTTTTATGACGATAGCATCTGTCTCTTACCCTCTCACTCTTATCCATCTTGCTTGGTTTCTAAAACCAAGATTCGTAAATGATGACACAAACTACCAGTTGATATTCAAATTCCAAACTTAACATCACTAACGGATTTAACTACACTATTGTGGTGGATTATACTATCATGCGGAGTTTTTGTTTGTGTGTTTGGTTATAACTTCTTAGAATGAAGTGGGGAACACAGCAAACTCATGATTGGTTAGCCCACCAATGTTATGTGGATATAAATAATATAATATCTCCCCCTCGTATAGTGGGAAGGAAGCGAACTTCTAGATACTGAATCTGAAGTTTTAGCTAAACTCAACATCTAGTTATCTAATAAAACAAAGCTACTTGAAAGTTTTAACCTTGGCATGTCAGTGCCTGCTGAATATTAATGAATTGCTTAGTGTGGTGTCCAGTTGACCTGAAGCAAAAGCATGAAAGTATTACTTAAAACCAGATTACCAGTTTGGCATACTCGCGATATTAGTTGTCAGTGAGAAAACAAACACATGCAAATGAAATGAGGCTGGAGCAGATTTGCTACTTTGTAAGAAAAAAATTATGAAATAGAAACTTACAGATCACGTATGGAAAACTATAACCATTTTCTGGTTCAGGTTAACCATAAAACACAGAACAAAGGGGAAGGAAGTCCAACACGAACGTGGCAAAATCCATTGTGGGTCAGTAGTTGGTACGTGGGGTATACCCAAGACAACTTATTCAAGAAGGAAACGAAGGTAAGTACAGTGAGGGAAGTGAGCACAAGTCCACAATTGTAATGGACATAAAAGAATCAACATCTTCGGCCACTTTGTCAACAATAAAGATTTATGGGCTTTTTGACATTTAGTGAAGGTGCGGTGGAAAATGGAGGAAGGACCCACATGCAAAAGCACAAAATGTTAAAGAATTTCAACAAACCAAATGGCTCCGGCTCTGGCTCTGGACTTGGGACTCTTGAGTCTCTCTCTTTCTTTTTTACAATAAAACCTGTCCTTTTGGCTTGTTTTAAGGAAGGTAACAGAAAGACTGCCCACGCGGATGATTTCAGGTTCAAAAAAAAAGTTTCCGTTGTTTGCATTTTCATTATCTCTGGGTTCCCTCTGAATTTGTGTCGGATTCAAGTAGTCTTTTATTATTCATTTGTTGCTCTCTCTCACTTTTTATCTGTCTGTTAGATTAAGAGTATGAGATTTTTAGGATTCATGGCAGTTAGTGGAGTGAGAGAGGTGAGAACCTTTTTTATCCCTGATTCTTTTTAGATGACCATGCATACATGGGAATTGGATGTTTTATCTGATTGGGAGATTCATCGGATTCTATTGGTTCTGCAGATTCTTGGCTTGTTTAAAGTAAGTCCTTGGCACCGAATTTCATTTATTTGTTTTTTTTTAATTTCTACGCCGACGATAAGTTGATCACTGTTACATATCATTTTGAGAATGATTAAAGCTAGAGGTTTGTGTTTCTGTTATTTGAATATTGATGGAGGGGTGGTGGAAAACGTTTGATTGAAATAGGGGCGTGATATGATTGACTTTTGAATTAATTTCAGGTCACTGAAAGTCATATGTTATTGGAATATCTGGGAATTGGGCATTTCCCGTAATATTTCACCATCTGGTTGGTTTCTCAGTATAGTCTTTACAGTTAGATTGCTTCGAATTCTTGATTGATGTAGGCAACGAATCTATATTTTTGGAACGGTTGAGATACTATTTTTATTGGAATTCAGGTGGACATGCAGCACAGTTTATTGATGCATTTGGTAGAAGAAAGCTTGTTTGTGGTATTTCTTCCAAGCTGATCAATTGGCTATATTTGATATTAGTTATATTTATCAGTATAGTTGATTGTTTCTGTTTTCATTCTTTATTCCTTGGATTTTCAATTACCCGACATGTTTGATTGAAATAATCCCTTCAAACCTGGAAGTTATTTGGCAAGTTAAGACATAACGATCTCTATGTGAGTACAAAGGCACGGTACTGGAAAAGTTTGCCAATCTCACTTCTTGCAACGTTGTTGTTCTTCAATTCCATTTCACATTCAACTATTCTTTATACACTACATCTTCTTCTTATAGATGAAATACAACCGCAGATCTTTATTTAGGATTTAAAATTATTCCAGATAATGACACTTTCTGTTCTTTCTTTTAGCTCTGTCTTCCAGTATTCATCTTATTCAATGGTGTATTCCCTTTTAACTTTTAATGTTTGTATGAACTTCAGAATCATTCATGATTCTGCACATAAGTTTTCTTGAATTTGTCACAGATGCCCAAATAGCCATATTAGGCATCACTGACAAATGATCTATATTTGAGTTTAATGGCATGGTACTGGAAGAGTTTGCCAATATCACTTGATGCAATGTCATTGTTCTTCAGTTCCATCTCACCTTCAACTATTCTTTATACTTTATATCTTCTTCATGTAGATGAAATGCCACTGCAGGCCTTTGTTTTACTATTTCAGAATTTAGGATTAAAAATAATTCCAGATAATGACTTTTTTTGTTCTTTCTTTTACGCTTATGCTGACTTGTAGCTGTGTCTTCCAGAATTCATCTCATTCAGTGGTGTATTCTCTTTTAACTATTAATGCTTGTATGAACTTTGGAATTATTCATAATTTTTTACATAAGTTTTCTAGAATTTGTCAGTCATCAGCAAGCATCCATATTGATATTTCTTTTTGCTGCTGAATTGTTTTCTTGTCCCTAACTGAATGACTTGGTGACAGGCAGAAGTTTCCACCCTGCCAGCAAATAATTCCTCATCATGGGATGGCTGACCAAAATTCTGAAGGGCTCCAGTCATAGAGGGCGATACCATGGGGAATATGGAAACGATAGGACTTGGGAGGAGCCCCGTTATTCAGAGGTAATCATTTTTTTATCTGCAGGTTCTCCTTGTTCATCCTTCTTCTGTAATGAATTATTTAGCCTTTTCATTGATTGTACCTGGAAGATGAGAAATTTATTTTTTATTTCTATTTGTGAAACTGATATGTGCTTTAAAGTCTGGTATTCTTTCTTGCATTACATCCCAGCATTTTCCTTGCAAGTTTTTCCTGTGCTGACTCTTATGTGGGGACTTGAATGCAGGATGATTTGTCAGGTTTTGACAGAAAAGAAATTGATCGTGCTATTGCACTCTCCCTTTCAGAAGTAGACCAGAAAGGGAAAAAGGTGATTGGTAAGGTTGCCTACCTGGAATCACTCTACATGCCAATTTTTTGTAATTGCTATCTGGAAGTTTATGTGACACATTAAATGTTGACTGATGGTTCAGTGTGTGAACTACTTCAAGATGGCATATCAAAGAATACAGAACTAGGAGTAGCCAAGTGCCTTTTTGGCTGCTTCCTATTTGTGTACTGATGATTGATTGCCTTTTTGTTAAATCTTCAATTTGAGTCATAAGATTCTTTTCATCCTCATTGATCAAATTTTGCTCCACAAGGTATGTGAAAAAACACAAGTAATGCATCTGTTCATACATTAGATTGTTTTGCTAATTTTATTTAATTTAAACAGTTATGAACTTGTGCTTCTGATAAATATCTGGCAATAGTTTTAAAATAAACTCCTCATCTATTAAATTCTCTTATTTTGTTGAGGTTGAGAAAAGGAATGAAAAACGTGCTCTTTGATCTATTGTTCATAGCAAACAGTGGTTTTCTAAATAAGCATTATGCATAAGATCCTCTAAAGAGATGCACTCTATAAAATTTGGGTATTGACTTCAATATGATTCAGAAATTTCAACTGGTAGAACTTTTCTTCATACTTGTTCTCATTATTATCTTTCATTAGAAAATGAGCCAAACTTGGAGGATAATCTCATTGTTTTATTTATGTATTAGAATATGAATCTGACTCGGAGGAAGATGTACAATGTATTGCATATGACTCGGATGAAGATGAGCAAGACGAAGATGAAAGATTTGCTAAAGCCCAACAAGAGGAATATGAACGACGAGCAAAAGCTCAACAAGAGGAAGATGCACGACTAGCCAAAGCTCAACTAGAGGAAGATGAACAACTAGCTAAGGCTATTCAGGAAAGTTTGACCATGGAGTCTCCTCCTCAATATGATAATTCAAATATATTTCAACCTTTTCCGTTCTTCTTTCCATCTAGTTACAGGTAAAAGCCAGCTTATTCATCCCTCATTTTTTGTGATCTAACTACTGCAATAAGTTACCTACTTTGGTTTTAGCTACACTGGAGTATATTTCAAAGAGGCAAGCATCTATTGTATTTAAGTGTTGAATCCTCACCTGACCAGGTTGTTAAAAACATATTGCACACAGGATCTGCGCCGGTTGCAATGGTGAGATTGGTCATGGACGGTATTTGAGTTGCATGGGTGGTGTTTGGCATCCTGAATGTTTCCGTTGCCATGCTTGCAATCAACCAATTACAGATGTTGAGGTTTTATTCAATTTTAATGACATCGATTTTGTGTTAGTTAACATCTGCTGAATTATTGGCTAGCTTTCATTTTATAGTGGTTATTTTTCAAGTACCATTTGATTTCTGTACGAGGCCGGACTTTCATATTTCATTTCTGTTATAGTTTTCAATTTCTGGGAATCGGCCATATCACAAATACTGTTACAAGGAGCAACATCACCCAAAATGCGATGTCTGTCAGAATTTTGTAAGAGTTTTCATTTTATTTTATTTTTTGGTGTTTGTGTAAGCACAATATTAACTTTCTTTTCCGTTTTGTATTTAAGCGAAAGATCACCCTTGGTATCCTGAAACACTGGGTTGCTGTTTACCAAACAAAGATAGATTTATGAAATTCTGAAACCATAATTTAAGTTGCTGTTTGTGTTGATCATGGTAAATTTTCCGTAAATGACAGCCCCCCATTTGTATCGGAAATAATAGCAAGTTCATCATATGGAAAAGAAAAAGGAGGTGCATTTGTTGGTGAAAACTTGAAATAAATTGGAATTTGATTGCTGCTATCTAGTTGAGCATTCCTAGTGTTATTATCTTCAAACAAACTGCTTATTAAACTACAGCAGCATTAAAAGCCATTGTTCATTGTATCACACTATCATGGTGTATGGTAACTTTGTGAGATCATTTGACTTTGGATGTGATTGGAAATGAGGGTATTTTTGGAGCCGAACGGGCATTGCATTTTGCTTGCTTATGCAATCCTCTCTTAGCTTGTATATATGTGTTTCTTCTGACATTTGCAAAAATTATAGGATTTCGTTATGCATGTCAGTCGTTATCTTCAGTTCAGATAATATTCTCCCTGTGTTGATTGTGGTTTAAATTTTGTTTTGGGGAAGTTGATGTGGCAGCTGAGCTGGAGAGTTAGTTACTTTACAGCTAGTGAGGACTAACTATATAAGCACCAGAAGGCTGGTTATTTGAAAAGCTTCTGATTGATTATTAGGAAAAACGGAGAGTTAGAGCTTGCTGAAACACTGTCTGCATTCCTTGTAATCTTGTTCTTCTTTCTTTATTAATAAAGGTCTCTTGACCGGTGTCTTTTTCCTATGGATATAGGCCTAAAAGCCTGAACCATGTAAAGTGTTTGTTGTTCTCTGTTTTCTTGTTCATCATATCAGTTTTCTGGGCTTTCTTTTGATTGAAATTGAGTTCTACTGGTGTGTTATCAATTGCCACTGAAAGTTTAGGTTCAATCTTGGTTTGTCTGCATTGACGATTTCATTTCAAGATTGAAAACTCCTGCTACACATTTTTCCTTCTGTATCAGACTACTTATACTGTAACCCTGAAAGTTCTCTCTCTCTTTCTTTCTTTCTTTTCTTTTTTTTTATGTGTCCCCTTTACAGATCCCAACAAATTCAGCTGGTCTTATTGAGTACAGGGCACATCCTTTCTGGATGCAAAAATATTGCCCCTTGCATGAGCATGATGGAACTCCTCGGTGTTGCAGTTGTGAAAGAATGGAGGTAAGCTGTGAGGACAAAAATTCTATCTTCTCTCTTGTAACAACCCATCCACACATAAAAAGGAAAACTAGGGAGCATTAAGATATAGAAATACCTATTCCTGCTATCTAAAACAAGGTGTATTTAGTATTTGTATTTATATGTCATTACATAATACTGTAGTTAATGCAAAACTTGGAATCCATGTAGCCAAGGAATAGAGAATATCTGTCACTTGACGATGGTCGGAAGCTATGTCTGGAGTGTCTAGACTCTGCAATAATGGATACCCATGAATGCCAACCTCTTTACCTTGAAATACAAGAATTTTATGAAGGTTTGCATATGAAAGTTGAACAGCAAGTTCCTTTACTCTTGGTTGAGAGACAAGCATTAAATGAGGCCATGGAGGGAGAAAAGAATGTATGGTCAATACACTGAAACTTTACGAGGAATGTTCCTTCTCTTCTTGCTCTCTCTTTATTTTTTATTTTTATTTTGTTTTTGATTTTCATCATTTAATTAATTGTGTTTAGGGTCATCATCACTTACCAGAGACCAGAGGGCTGTGTCTGTCAGAAGAACAGACGGTTGCTACTGTATGTACTTCTTTTGAAACTTCAGTATTTTAAGTTTATTGTGAGATTACTGTTTATTGGATTGTAACTCTATATTCATTTTACCCAAATTACCAGGTTCTAAGGAGGCCCAGGATTGGGACAGGCAATAGGCTGATGGATATGATAACGGAGCCTTGTAGGCTAATCCGCCACTGTGAAGTGACAGCAATTCTCATTTTGTATGGCCTTCCCAGGTATTCTCTATTATTCTTCATATTTGTTTTGAATAATATAATAATACCTGTTCAAGAATTTCATTGTTTATGAGCTTAGTATTTTTTATACACAGGTTGTTGACTGGGACCATTTTGGCTCATGAGATGATGCATGCATGGCTTCGTCTTAAAGGTTTTCTTTGCTTCAAGTTAACCATACTTAGTGTTCTAGCACAATGAGCTAGGAATTTCTAAATATTGGTATTTGACAGGTTATCCGAATTTGAGGCCAGAAGTTGAAGAAGGCATATGCCAAGTGTTGGCTCATATGTGGTTGGAATCTGAGCTTTATTCCTCGTCCTCTTCTTCATCCTTGCCATCATTCTCATTGACATCATCTAAGAAGGGTAAACGTTCTGACTTTGAAAGGGATCTTGGCAAATTTTTTAAACACCAGGTAGAGTCAGATTCATCATCAGCCTATGGAGATGGATTCAGGGAAGGCAATAATGCAGTGAATAAATATGGCCTCAGAAGCACTCTGGACCACATTCGGATGACTGGAAGTTTTCCTTGCTGATTCATAGAGTGATAGAACTTTGGTCTCTGGCACCATGATGGCTAAATACCTCAGCCCTTCCATATCCATGAATTAATACATCAAAAAACTAATAGGTGATGAAATTGCTCTTTCCTATGCACATTTTTGTAACTTTTCTGGACAGTTGACAGAATATAGATGTGGCATGTGTCTGAAAACTCTTCAAGAGAAACTTAAATACAAATGGGTATATTTGCATATATATCTTCTGTTTATATGACATATTTCTTTTATTGTTCTGTGAAAACAGGCTTGTATGATGATTCACTTTCTCAAGGTCCTTGCATTCTCTGTCTCCCTCGTGAGATACATTGATTGATTACACATGAAAAATTGTAGATACTGATCATAAATGAAAATGTCTGTTGTACGGGAATAAATCAAACACAGGCCATTAGTCCTGGTTGGATTCAATTATCACATCAAATTTTCAAGTCATTAGATTTTTCTAATCTTATCAATTAGTATTTCAGGTGCAGAGAAATTCCAATTCCAATCCAAATATATTTATCTTTTGTCGACTTCTTTTTGTACCTCTGAGCTGGAACAAATGGAGAAGAACTGGGAGGTGGAGGGTAGTTAATTATGGTTTGAGAGGTTGATGGTTCAGTTGACAAAGGAATAAGAATCGTTGTGAAGGGAAAAATATCCGGATCATCTTCACTGAATCCATTTGCATTAACTACACTTTCTTTACTTATATTAAATCTCTTACTAATATCAGGAACACTATCAACCCAACTAACCAAATACGGTAAAAGAAATTTCGTACCATTTACAGTTTGATTACTTGTAGGACAAGCACACCTAAGTGGTACTTGTACTGTCAAACCTGGGTGCAAGTTTACTGCACCGTAAGGGTTCTCACGCTTAAGAATATCACAAGTGGGCAAACCCTGGTAAGTGTTGTTTGCTATGGTGAAATAAGTGACATCTTTGGTAGGAATGATGGAAGAGGTGTTGGCTTGATACTACTGACCGGAACGATCACTTCTTTGTCTGGAAGCAAGGCTGCAGTTAAATTTGAGATACCGTTGATGCGGGCAAGCTCAGACGGGTCTGAAGATGTGAGGTTTGATATGCTGGAGACTGTATCATAAGGAGGATGAGATTTGAAGATCAAAAAGGCGCCACAGGATTGCTTCTTCCCATTGCAGGTGTAAAGAAAAGCTGGAGATGGTCCTGTCTCATCATTGTTATCACAATCCAAAACTGAATTTCCTGAATAACTTTGCTGAGCATGGAGTTTGGGCATTGAAAAGCATAAATATAAGACAAAAATCAGCAGAAGCTGATCCCTGGGGGACTTTTAGTGTACGTTATTGTATTAAGACTAGAAACTTTACGATTTATAGATAGGTCTGCAACATATGCCTTGGGCCTTCCGGATGCTTACTGAACAGTTGACCGAGTTTTGTTACCAGAGAGCAGATGCCTTCCTATTACCAAGTCTACAAAAATTTAAAAACAAGTAATTAGTCAAATAAAAGACATGTTAGCAGGTAGACTGACTTACTCAAATATTTGCGTAAACCAACTTGGCAAAAATAAAAATGACTTACAGAATTGTTTAAAGAGAGGAAACTTCGTGCCGTTTATATCTCCTTATAATATGAGCAATTGTCTTGAATCGCAGCAAAAATTGTCTCAGCTGTAGTTGCTTGGAAACCAAGAAGAAATTCATATCTTGAATATAACAAATAATTAAGAATTTAGCCAGTATGGACTGAGGAGACGCTTATGTATTATAAACATGAATGATCAGAGATTGGGGTGGAGTGGAATGGAATGGGTCGGGCATGCTAAAGGATGACAGAAATCATTTAAGCAAAGAGATAACGATAAACAGATCTTTCGCCGGCTACAGACAATTCTCCTTTTATATCACTGTCTATATAATAGATGAGGCATCCCTTCGTCTTTTTCTGGAGGGAATTGGGTTTAACAATAAAGAAAACTGCTAGCAGTATACATGAAAATGAAGTACATACCAGGCAAGTAAGCAACGTTGCTCTATATGATGACAAGAATTTTCAAAAGATTTCGATATTCATAATGATCAAATTGTAGTAGGTTGTCGTAACACAAGGTCAAATTTGAGAAGAAAATTTACAACTTTTAACAACAAATTAAAGGATCAGCCATTAAAAGTTCACACTAAAATTCTGGTAGGCTGAGATTTTGTTTGATGATTCCCCTGTTAGTGATGTGCCGATGATGCTTGAGAGTGACTGCACTGTTTCATCCATGGTTGAGCGAGCTGTGGGATCTGTCTTTAAACAACTATCAATAAATTTGATAACCAATATGGCAAGTTCTGAAGGATAGTTCCCTTGCAAAGAAGGGTCCATGACGTGCTTCAAACTCTCCACTCAATCATCCTTATTAAGCACAGGATTTAAGACATCAGATAAGCGTATATTTTCCTCTGCGGAGAGTGCAGCAGCCCTTTTCCCAGGAAGCATCTCCAGCATGACAACTCCAGATGCATAGACATCAAGTTTTGTGGAGACCAGACCATTTTATAAATACTCAGGAGCTAGGTAATCCAACAATGTGCCTTGTTAGGGCAAATTCACCTTCATGCCCTTCTGCTTGCCTTGCTAGAGCAAAGTTTGCTCTCTTAGCCCTGAAATCACTTTCAAGAAAAATATTGCTGGCCTTTATATCTTATGAGGGTGGGTGAAGCTATGCACATAGTTGAGACCTGTTGCCACAGTGCCCAATTTGAAAAACTTTCCTTCACTGCTGTCGTAAATCCAATTACCCAAGGATACATTCACAGTATATTCAAAAACCAGATGCCAATTCCCATCATTAAAACAAACGCAAGATAGTCGGATAAGATTGGAATGATTGATCTTGTTCAACAAATTTATCTCCTCTGTTGACTTTCTTAATTGCAGCAAAATCATCATTCATTTTTCCACGATAAACACATCCTTTGATCCAACAACTGGAGCTGACATTGTCTGTTGCAGATAGTAGTTCTTCAAAACTGTACACCTTTAGGGATTAAGCTATATTAGATAGACTCTCAATGAAATCCTGAGATCCTTCATCCAATTTTTTGTTCGGTGGTTTTTCACATGCCTCAAAACTACTTGAAACGATAGCTTAATCGGGGTTCCCTCTAATTACTTTCACGAAAGAACATGTAGAATACAATTGTGCCAGAGATCAATGTAAGCTATTCCTCCAAGAACACCAACAATAACATAAATCCATGTTTCTATAAGCCTTCACTGTAGAAAGAGTTAGAAGGTAGAGGTGGAGGTGGAGGGAAAGATGGAGGTATTTTGGTGGCTCTGTTGTTTGAGAACTTGATTGATGGTCTTCTGCAGTGAAGGGATAAATTAATGGCGCTTGTACAGGAACACCATTAGCTTCAAGAGTCTTTTCAGTATCCACACCAAATCTTCTGTTAATTCCAGAAACAGTATCACCCTTTTTCACTAGGTAGCTCATCAGATAATGGACCCCAAAATCAGTTTGGTTCTTTATGGGACAGGCACATCTACGAGGAACAATGACTCTTGTACCAGCACCAAAATACTGACATTACCTAGAGTGCTTGACAGTTTGACAGGCCTTGGAAAGTATTATTAGCAATAGCTCTCCTTTCTCAACAACATTGGTTGTGTTTGCCTGGTAATACTGACCAGAAGAAGAGCGGTTAACAGTAACAATCCTGTTGAAAAAATGCCTTAGTTTGCTAGGATTTGCTTAAATTTTATATTTGATTTAGGCTTATCATTATCTTTGATTTAGGTTTATCATTATCTTTGATTTAGGTTTATCATTATCTTTAATCTAGACTTATCACTTATCCTTTGTTATGTTTTAACTCTATATAAAGAGCAATATAATGAATAAAATAAGGTGAGAGAGACTTCCAGAAAATAATTGCTCTCTCCTGCTCTTTCTTTTGCCAAGTTCATATTACTTTGTTCTTGTGCTAAACAACAACAGATTGGTATCAGAGCCTATTTGTTCTTGAGGGATTTGTGCGTTGAGTGAATCCAAACACAAACCAAAAACACAATAACCAGAAGAAGAAGAAAAAAAACCCAGAAGAGATGGAAACTGAAACAATGTTCTCTCATGTTACACCACCAATTTTTGATGGTGATAACTATCAAGTTTGGGCTATTAGAATGACGGTCCATCTTGAAGCATTAGACCTTTGGGAAGCTATAGAGGAAGATTATGATATTCCTCCATTGCCGGAGAATCCTACTATGACTCAACTCAAGGTCTATAAAGAGAGAAAAACTAAGAAGTCCAAAGCTAAAGCATGTTTATTCTCTGCAGTTTCAAGCATTATATTTACAAGGATCATGAGCTTGGAGTCGGCAAAGGATATATGGGACTACCTCAAGAAGGAATACCAAGGCAACGAAAGAACCAAAAATATGCAGGTACTTAATTTGATTAGAGAGTTTGAAATGTTAAAAATGAAGGAGACAGAAAACATCAAAGACTACTCTAACAAATTGTTGGGTATAGTGAATAAGATAAGGTTGCTTGGTAAGCATTTTTCTGATGAACGAATTGTGCAAAAAATTCTCGTAACTTTGCCTGAAAAGTATGAGTCTAAAATTTCTTCATTAGAAGAATTTAAAGATTTGTCAAGTATATCCTTGGCAGAATTGGTGAATGCATTGCAGGCACAAGAGCAAAGAAGAATGATGAGAAAAGAAGAATCCATGGAGGGTGCTCTTCAAGCAAAGGCAGAAAATTCAGAAGGGGGCAAAGATAAAAAGAACTACAATAAGAAAAAGGGCAACAAGACTGGCAATAACAACAAAAACAAGGATGAGATATATCCACCTTGTCCACACTGCAAAAAAACAAACCACCCACAAAGAAAGTGTTGGTGGAGGCCTGATGTCAAGTGCAGAAAATGTGGTAAGATTGGACACATGGAGCGGATCTGCAAATCACAACAACATGAAGAGACAAAAGTTTCTATTGAGCAACAGCAAGAAGACCAACTTTTTGTTGCAACATGCTTCGCAACAAATATCAGCTCTAGCGATTCCTGGCTAATTGATAGCGGCTGCACAAATCACATGACCAATGATCAAGAGCTCTTTAAAGAGCTGAAAAACCATTATTTCCAAAGTAAAAATTGGAAACGGTGAATTTATTTCAGTCAAGGGCAAAGGAACTGTGGCTATAGAAAGTTTAACAGGTTTAAAGTACATTACTGATGTTTTATATGTGCCTGATATTAACCAAAACCTGTTGAGTGTTGGACAGCTAGTTGAAAAGGGTTTTAAAGTCGTATTTGAAGACAAATGGTGTTTTATCAAAGATGTGAAGGGCAGAGATGTATTCAAAGTGAGAATGAAAGCAAAAAGCTTTGCTCTAAATCTAATGGAGGAGGAGCAAATATCATTCTCAAGCACTGTAAGTAATGCAGAATTATAGCATAGAAGGCTTGGGCATTTTCATTATGGTGGACTTTTATATGTACAAAAACATAATTTAGTGAAAGGTATGCCATTGTTAGAAGACAAGTTAGCTGATTGCGTGGCTTGTCAATATGGCAAGCAAAATAGAAGACCTTTCTCTCAAACGACATGGAGAGCAACACGCAAACTGCAATTGATACACACAGATATTGGAGGACCTCAGAAAATATCATCATTAAATGGTAGTAAGTAGCTACATTATATTTATTGATGATTATACCAGGTTTTGCTGGATTTATTTTCTCAAATTCAAATATGAGGTTGTTAATATATTTTGGAAATATAAAGCATGGGTGAAAAATCAAAGTGGCTGCAGGATACAAAAGATAAGGTCAGATAACGGGAAAGAATACACCAATGATATTTTTGACAAGTTTTGCAGAGAAGCTGGTATTGAGCATCAACTCACAGCACCTTACACTCCACAACAGAATGGCGTAAGTGAGAGAAAAAATCGAAGTATTATGGAAATGACAAGGTGTATGCTACATGAGAAGGAATTGCCAAAGAAACTATGGGCAGAAGCTGCAAACACTGCAGTTTTTTTGCTAAATAGGTTGCCAACTAGAACTTTGCAGAAAAAAACTCCGTATGAAGCCTGGTTTGGTTACAAACCCGATTTGCAAAATCTAAAAATTTTTGGTTGTCTTTGTTTGTTTTATGTACCACAAGTAAAAAGAGACAAACTTGATAAGAAGGCAGAACCAGGAGTTTTCATTGGATATAGCAATTTTTCCAAAGCTTATAGAATTTTTCAACCACAAAATGGAAAAATTGTTATAAGCAGAGACGTCAAATTCATAGAGGATAAACAATGGAACTGGGAGGAGTCAATAAAAACACAATTGTCAGAGATTCCGCAATACTTTGAAGATGATATAGATGATGCCCCAGTTAGAGGAACAAGGTCTTTATCTGATATTTATGAAAAAAGTAATATTGCTGTATTTGAGCCTGCAGAATTTGAAGAAGCTAAAAAGGATGACAAGTGGGTTGAAGCAATGAAGGAGGAGCTCAGAATGATTGAAAAGAATAATACTTGGGAGTTGGTGAACAAACCTCAACACAGAAAGGTCATTGGAGTCAAATGGGTTTATAGAACCAAACTTAATGCAGATGGTTCTATAAACAAATATAAAGCCAGATTAGTTGTGAAAGGGTATAGTCAAGTGTTTGGAGTAGATTTCTCAGAAACTTTTGCTCCAGTAGCACGCTTGGATACAATCAGGATGTTGCTTGCTTTAGCAGCACAAATGAAATGGAAGACTTACCAACTAGATGTAAAATCTGCTTTTTTAAATGGTAATCTTCAAGAGGAAATCTATGTAGAGCAACCAAGGGATTCAAAGTCAAGGGACAGGAGGAGAAAACCTCTGCAATTACTAAGGCAAGGAGGAGTGTTGAAAAAGTGCCTTAGTTTGCTAGGATTTGCTTAAATCTTATATTTGATTTAGGTTTATCATTATCTTTAATCTAGACTTATCACTTATCCTTTGTTATGTTTTAACTCTATATAAAGAGCAATATAATGAATAAATAAGGTGAGAGAGACTTCCAGAAAATAATTGCTCTCTCCTGCTCTTTCTTTTGCCAAGTTCATATTACTTTGTTCTTGTGCTAAACAACATCCTGTTCATTTCAAATGTTGCAGTCTCAGAAACGGAATCTATTTGAGAGAGCTGAGATGGGTCAGAAGCCAAGAGCGTGGAGATGGAAGCAACGCTGTTGTCAGGAGGTATAGACCTGAAGATAAGGTAAGCTTGGCAACTCTGGTTAAGGCCATTACAGGAGCTCCCAAGAGCAGATTTTGCAGTATCAAAGCGGCGACAAACTGTTGTGTCTGGTCCAACATAAGGCTGCTGGGCTTGAATCAAAGAACTCTAGCATAGAACGAGCAAAGTGAAGGCAATGGTTTGTAGCCGCGTTTAAACAACAAAATTCGGTTTACAACAAAGTCCGCTTACTGAGACTTCCAAATACTAATATTAAACACATATTAAACAACAAAGTCGGTTTACAAAGACTTCCAAGTTCCAACCATAGAAAAATCAACATCATGTTGGGGTGAAATTTGTCAACACAACTCGTCGAAACACTGCATGTATATTTTTTTTTCAGTCACACAAGTGGCAATACGTCATTGCTCATTAGCTGGAAGAAACAGTCAAAAGCAGCTATCAAGATTAACTTGGGGACATGGAAGAAGAACAAGTCCCTCGAATTCCTCATTATGAACAGTAAGTACATGAGTACGCGCTACACAAATTTAATTGAGACTGTATGGCACGGTGACATATTATGTAAACTATATAGAGTTATGGACCTTAAAACACTTCATATTTACAAAAATAAGTGTTATGATGATCTCTTTTGCAACCAAATAAAGTTTCATAAACTTAATACAAAAACTATAAAAATATAATGATGCAAGTGAATTTTCAATAAAGAAAATTCCTCAATTCCTTGAGAATTTTATGTAATTCTTAAACTCAGTTGGACATTTCATTTGTAAATAGTAGCTTAAGTTAGCTAAAAAATCCAAGTCAATCAAAGATCAGAGAAGCCATAAGACTAGAAATATCAGCTATCAAGAAGCACATCATGTTATGGAAGTGGTTGTCTCATCTAAACTGGTTGATATTGATTTGGAAAGATGTTAAGGTATGATCAGAAAGTCCAGATGATATCGTTAATTTTGTGATTTTCCTAGATTGGGGTCAAAGATCAAGTGGGACAGATATGAAGAAAGGCACCAATAATCAACCAAGCAGAAAACCAATTCCTTGTTATCAAATCTTTTGGAAGACATTATGAATTAAATGACCGCTGCAAAGGAAACATGTACAGAAGATGGGTATCCTTCGTAACATTTCTAATCTTTGTCACAGTGAAAGAAACCAAAGAAACATGAAACTAAAGACAATCATTAGTAAATAATTCTCAAGAGATAACAGTTGAATCATCACAATGATAGATGGAAAATTCCCAAATGATTTTCAACAAGTGTCTGAAAAATTCTGAGGTCGATTACAGAATCAACATGAAAACAAAAGAACAAAAACTCAATTACTCTTAGAAATCATTCTCATAGGTCTATGTTCGAGTTTCTAGCAATTTTTTAAGGGAAATGTTCAAGAGGAAAATATGCAGAAGGGATTGCCAAGACTCAGTGTTAAAGAAAACTCTGTACATAAGCATTGAAGAATCATTGAAACTTGGCCCCAGCAAAAGTTTCCAATATCTTCTGAGTCCCTTTGGCTGTGTTGCAGAATACTATAACAGATCTTAGTATGCACCTTGCATTAGTAGAGCTGACTCCAGTGTGTTTTACACCACATATAAAGAATGAACTATAGGTAGCTTAAAATTTGAAAGAAATTGATCAGGATTCAACTTCCAATATCTAGCACAGACCATGATGGAGTGTCAATCATCCAAGTAGGAACTCATTTCTATGGAGATCCCAATGATAGATACGATATAGTAAAGAAGAACAATAACACTAGACCAAGAATATAACCAAAGAAATGTGAATTACATTCACAATTCCTAAATCCACCAATACCTCGAATCTTTGTTACGATTAGTAAAACTCCAATTATGAGACAACAGACACCAGCAGCAATGTCATCACGTAGTCCATTGGCCAGCCAGTCTGGTGTTATAACAAATAGGATAAATCGAGCAACTGTACAAATAAGCAAGGCACAATATTTATCAGGAAAATGTTTTAAATATCGGAATATATTTTAGGCAACAACAACATAATGAATAGTGAACAATAAAAAATTTCTAACCCGGAAAGGTTTTAGGGAAAAAAAGGTTTGCTCCAACAGCAAGAAAGGCAACCCAACAACCAAATTGCCCTCTGCACCATTAGATTGGTTCTGGTGGTTAATGTAATAGCATAAGCATCCAATTTAACTCAGACACAACATATAAACTTGACAAGCACCTTAAGATCTTGAATAGCACAGTTGGGAAACTGGTGAAGAGATACAATACTAGAAGGTTAGTTTGCATGCGTGATCTCTGTCCTGTTCTGTTCAGAAGTAACAAAAATCTGTGGGGAGATCATGAAAAATAAAATTGACTTAGTAAACACCATGCTAAAACAAGAGACTGAGATCGAAACTTCATCATACAAGAACATCGTGAATTCTTATTATACAAATTATTACAAGTTTCTCTCGATACCATTTAGAATATAAAAGAGGTGATAGAGAATCAAAGGAAAGTAGCCTCCATCAGAAATGAAATACTACACTTTTAAAAATATCTGTAAATTCTTTAAACACATTTCAAGCCTCTCTTGAAGAATTACAAGCACTGTACAAAGAGGAGAGGCCAGAGAACAAGCACTTTACAAAGAGGACCACAAAGAGGACCATCATTTTGGATCTATATGTCTGAAAAATTACTTTCATGCCATAAATTTCTCAACATCCAGGAGAACTTTATGCAGTGCTGAGAAGTTCACGTCATGGTCAAGAACTTTACTGCATTGCCGAGAACAGCCATTCTTGTTTTGGATCTAAAGAAAGAAACCGAAAGGTTATACACAGTTACATTCCCTTTACTCAATTGAGAACCCCGGCTTTCTCCAAAGGAAAAGAAGACTGCTACTGACTCAATAGAAAGTCTTGATGGTTTTGAAACAGTTAAATCTCTAAAGTTTGTTACTGGTTTGCTGAGATGGAAGCCGCTAAAATTGCATGAATGTTGTGCCAAGGTTGTTAAGTTAGCCTGAGTCTGTTAAGTCAGTTCTTTGGAGCTGGTTAGTAGCTACAAAACAGTTGCAAAAGGTCAGTTGCCAAGCATCCTTCATTACTCTAGTTTCCCAGAAAAAGTGAGAATCAACAGAGAGTTTTGTTTTGTTTGCTCTCTGCAGTTTGATCTAGAGATTGATACTTCTTTCATTGATAATAAAGCTTGAGAATGATATTTATCACCCTCCTGCCAAACCAAGTAAATCCTTTCTTTTTTTTCTAATTTCCTTTAGTTTTCACTTCAGCTCTTCTTAGGTGTTAATTCTTCATTGTTCTTGTGATCAGTCTTTTAGTGTTTAAGCACAATAAACTGGTATCAGAGCCTTGGTTCAGAGATGACAGTGTCAGAGTTTGATGTAGAGAAGCTAATATGAGAACAAAACATAAATCTGAAATTCACACTTTAAAGAATCAGTTGAATGTTGAGTTCAAAATGAAATATCTGCGAAGTGCAAAGATGCTTGAGATAGAAATATTAACACCCTCTTTCTTAAAAACAAGAGTTTATTCACAAGATAATTGAGAATTTTTGTACTAAAAGATAACCAGTTTCAACTCCAATGGCTGCCCGTTTCAAACTATCTAAAGCGGAAGCACCAAAACCTGAAGATGAAAAGTAAGAGATGGTTGGGATTCCTTATGCAAATATAACTGAGAGTCCCATGTATCCAATGGTTTGTTCTAAACCTGATGCATCTCATGTAGCAAGTATGGATAGTAGGTTTACGAGGAATTTAGGTAGGGAGAATTGGAAACCTATAAAATGGATATTGAGATATCTGAATGGTACCTTGAAGCATGAATTGATGGTACGAAAATGGTATTCAACAAATGAAGGCATTGTCCGCTATGTTGATTCTGATTATGCAGGCTACTAAAAAGTTATATTTTCACTTGGAATCAGTGCACAATAAGCTAGAAAGCTTTACTGCAGCAAGAAGTAAAATCTCTCAACCAGAGAGGCAGAGTATATTGATGCAATAGATGCTATAAAAGAAGCATCACGGATGACTGGTTTAGTAAATGAGCTTGTTGTGTTTCAAGAAATATGTTGTTAGCCACTGTGACAGCCCAAGTGCTTTTACATTTGACCAAGAACCAAACATGCAGATGTAAGGTTGCATTTTATAGGAGACAAAGTTAGCAAAGGTTCTGAGAATCCAGCTGATATGCTTACAAAGTCATTGTCTTCTACCAAGTTGAACTTTGTTTGGACTTCATAGGAACAAGGCAGATTATAGTTCCCTAGAAACAGTGATTGAGATCAGGTTTTGCTTGAAGTATATTGATGAACCAAGGCTGATATTTGTAGTAAGTCTTGATTGTTCAGAAACAGTTAAATCTCTTTAAGTTTGCTACTGGTCAGCTAACCTGGAGGCTTGTTGAGATGTCAAGACAGCTATGGCATGGTTGTCAAGTTAATTGTAAGTCTATTAAGTCAGTTTTTGGGGCTAGTCACTAACTATAAAACAGAGGCAAGAAGATGGCTGTTGGGCATCCTTCATTGCTCAATTTTTCCAGAAAAAGAGCGAATCAAGACAGAGTTTTGCTTTGTTTGTGTTTTCTGCAGTTCGTCCAGAGATTGTGCACTTCTTCCACTGATAACAAAGCCTGGTACTGATCTTCATCACCCAACCACGTAAATCCTTTTCTTTTTTTTTGGTGATTTTCATTGTGATTTGTACATTTTCTTTTAGTTTTCACTTCAGATCTTCTTGGGTATTAATTCTTCATTACTCTTGCCATCAAGCTTTGAGTGTTTAAGCACAAATAGCAGAAAACGTGTAAAACAAAGACTTAATTCTGAAGCAGTCGGCAGTCACCCTCTAGTAATTGCTTCGCTACTGGACAACCCTTCTCTCTCTTTTTTAATATCTTTATTAATTTTCTGTTTCACCGAGTTCTTCAGCTCTGATTACAAATCACCCAACTCTTAATAAAACAAAAAATATATATACCCAATATAACCAGACCAGTAATACAAAACAAAAACAGAAACTGTAAATTAACGTGAATCATGGAAGCTGGAGCTATAAACAGAACGTAAAAGACACATAATAAACGAAGGTAATAACGAAATGGGGTGACTCACAAGGCGGCGATGGTTCCACCCCACTGAAAGCTGGCTCGAGCTTTACTACTTTTACTGGAATCCAACTCCGTAAATGCAACAATCTGGGCCACCTCCTCTACGAATCCCAATTCCATAATACTTCCGATCTTCGTCTTCACCGACTTTCTATTTTCTATCGCATATCATTCGCTAGCCCCGATTTCTCTCCTCTATGAGATCTGGTTGACTAGCTATCACAATCAATGAGCTACTGTCAAGTGTTCTTCAAGTCTGAGATGCATAAAGCAATCGACCCTACTACAACATATTCTTTCACGTGTCAGACATGCAGCCCTCTGATCTGGTCAAACGTTTTTAGTCTCTTGGATCCTCCGAATTCTTTTTCGGTCACTGGTTCCTCGTACAAACGAATCTTCCAAGTCGGTTTTTTTGTTTCTTAATCCAAGCACGAAAATAAAGGGGGCATATCTTACCTCGGATTATGACTGTCGGCTTGCCCCGTCAACAAACAGTAATCCGAAATTGGGATTTAAGAGAATTGGCTATTACAAATTCTTTTTTTTTAATTATTATAAATTACTAATAAGAAAACAATCCAATACAACAAGGGTAACATGTCTATAACTCATCATACAACAAGAGGAGAGGGCAAATGAAGGGGTCTTCCATGAAGATTCACTGAAACTCACGTTGAATTTCCATGAAAAGCTGTTTGACAATTTAGCAGATCAACAATGCGTTCAAGATAGTTGAGAGAGAATGCTCAATTTCATCCATGGTTGGGCGATTTTTGGGATCTTTCTTTAAGCAACTATCAATTAATTTGATCACCAATATGGCTAGCTCTGAAGGATAGTTCCCTTGCATACAAGGGTCTATGAAGTGCCTCAGACTCTTCTCCTCTCCATCTTCCTCGTTAAGCATATCATTGAAGACATCGGAAAAGTGCATATTTCCTTCTTTATAAAATGCAGAAGCCTCTTTCCCTGTAAGCATCTCCAGCATCAGAATTCCAAATGCATAGACATCGAGTTTTGTGGAGATCAGACCATTTTCCAAGTACTCGGGAGCCATGTACCCTTTACTTCCAACAATGTGCCTCGTCAATGCAAATTCACCTTCTTGCCCTTCTGTTGACCTAGCTAGAGCAAAATTAGCTATCTTAGCCCTGAAATCACTGTCAAGAAGAACATTGCTGCTGTTTATATCCTTGTGAACATGGGGAGGGTTGGTGAAGGAATGCAGATAATTAAGACCTGTGGCCACATCCAATGCTATCTGTATTCTCTGTGCCCAATCCAATACTTTTCCTTCATTTGTTTTGCCATAAATCCAGTCACTCAAGTTTCCGTTGACAGCATACTCAAAAACTAGATACCAATTTCCCTCGTTGAAACAAACCCCAGAAAGGCGGATAACATTTGAATGGTTGATCTTGTTTAACAAAGTTATCTCCTTTGACACGTCTCCGTTCACTTTCTTAATGGCAGCAAAATCACCATTGATTTTGCCACGATAAACAGATCCTTTAATCAAACAACTGAAGCTGAAATTATCTGTTGCATATTGCAGCTCTTTGAAACTATATACTTTAAGGGATTGAGCTACACCAGATATACTTTCCAAGAAGTCCTGGGAATATTCTTCATCCAACTTCTTGTTAAATGGCTTTTGACGCGCTTCAAAGCTTTGGGAGGCGATACTTGAGTCAGGTTTCTTCTTTCTTCTATAGAAGAATTTACAGAAAATAATTGCGCCAACAATCAGTATAAGAGCAATACCTCCAAGAACCCCTGCAACCACATAAATCCAGTTCTTGTTCGAGCTTTTATTGGAGGGAGAGCTAGGAGGTGGAGGTGGAGGTGGAGGTGGAGTTGAAGATGGAGGTGGTGGTGGCTCTAATGTTTGAGAACTTGATGGCTGGTTTTCCAGAGGAACTAAAAACGTAGTGAAGAAATAAATATTATCTTGTTGGGAAAGACTATTAGCTTCAAGACTCTTGGCAGAATCCACTCCAAATCTGGTACTAATTCCATCGTCAGTATCACCCTCAGCAACTAGGTAGCTCAACAGATACTGGACACCATCGTCAGTCTGATTCTTAGTAGGACAGGCACATCTAAGTGGAACAGTGACATTTGCACCAATAACTAAATTTTCGGCACTACCGTTTTGATCCTGTAGTGCTTGACAGGTTGACAGGGCTTGAAAGGTGTTATTTGCAATGAAAAGATAAGTATCTCCACTCTTAATGGTATAAGATGTGTTTACCTGGTAATACTGACCTGAACCTGAACAAGAGCAGTTTACAGGAACTATTACCAACTTGTTTGTTTCAAACGTTGCGGTTTCAGAAACTGAGTTTATTTCGGAGAGCTGAGATGGGTCAGAGGCCAAGAGTGAAGAGATGGAAGAAACTGAGTTAAAAGGAGGTTGAGACCTGAAGGTAAGGTAACCTTGGCAACTCCTGTTCAGGCCGTTACAGAAGTACCCAAGAGCAGAATTCGAATTGGAACTGTCTACGTTGTTACAGTCTGTTGTTGCAAGTCCAATATATGGCTGCTGGGCATGAATCAAACGACAGAAACATAGAATGAACAAAGTGAAAACAGATATGAAAGAGGGAAAACCCATGTTATTCATGGAAGATGACATGGAGGTTGTGCTCAGACATTGCATTCATAATAAGGAAAGCTATGCAGGCACCATATGACGGCTGCATACGGAACGGACTTTTCAGAGAAGAATTATTCTTACAAAGACCCAACTTTGAATTCGCCTGAAGAAAATCTCTTAGAACAGGGTGAGTTGTTCAACGTCGAATGTCACTATCATGATTTAATAGTTTGAACAGAATATCGAGCTTTGTGACTGATTTTTTATAATCGGAAAATGATGAAAGCTAAGAACTTCTAGCATGGATGCAAACACAATCTCAATCTTTAATGGAGAAATGAAACAATAAAGCACGCTTAGTTTCCAATGGCCAAAAATCGAGCATGGTTTACAAAAACTACTGACCGTAACACGGTCGCAGTTTCGGAACCAAACTTGTCCAAGACATTTTTCTAATTAGTAGCTGTTGACATTAGCTCACCTGGAAGAAGAGGTCAAAAGCAGCCAACTTAGGCCATTTCACTTTCCTTATTCAGGGAGACTTCCTCAATTTTTATTAAACTAAAATTTTTAATAAAATAATGATAAAGAAGGTGTCTTCTGTTAATTGTTCTTGTTTTCTTAATCTCATTGATCAATTCTTTAAATTTTGACAGGTCAGTTGTCTACTATTTGAAGATATGGTGGTTTAACACTTCATTCATGCAGTGATTGGACGATAATCAGCAGTTGGTTATTGCAAAACACTGGTGGGATTGGATTTGATGGTCCATGTAATACAGAGAGAGGGTAGTCCAAAAGCTATTGATGGTCGATGTATAAATTATATTTAAAGTTTTATTGAAATACTTATATTTTGTTAATCTGTATGATCGGCAACCATTGGTCTCGTCAATGGAAAGTGAAAATGAGAATTACTTACATTGCAATCAAAATTCTAATTCAAGACTGAAGACGAATGCTTTTCCCAGGCAAAAGGGTACCGCCTTTCACTGATTCCATATGTGATAGGAATCAAACCACATCATCTGAGCTTGGAACTCCCCTGACTCCCATCAAAATCAAAATTACCTTTTTCTGCATGTTGGCTTTTGATAAAGATGCATCATGGGTTCCATTCTACAGTATGTGATTGAATTTTATGGTCAAGCTTTTTAATGTTTACAATACCCAGTTTTAATTTGAATGTAAGATGCATGTAATGTATACTAGCAATTTTAACTATTTACTCACCCATTAGAAACGAAGTAAAAGAAGGAAGGATTGGAAGAACTGATCACACATTTCATGGACCTGATCAATTTCCCTGCATGGATCCCCACAACTATGCTTTGGCGTTAAGGATTGTTCTAAAGATGGTATGGTGAGGTTTTTTGAAAGAAATAAATAATTAATTTAATTAATGAAAAGGGAAAAAATATTTTTTTAATAAAAAATTTAAAAAATATAAGAAATCTGCTTAAAATTTTCACTTTTAAGATATGAATATATGCATCTTCCATTGGTGCAGCTTGGTGATATTTTATACCTGAGCCTTTCTGAGAGAAAGAAGAAGAATTGACAATTAAGGCAGGATCATATCATGTTTAGTTTATTTTGCATAGTAGCCAGAAGTGATTATGATTCTCACGAGTACACGAAATCGGGACATAAACAAGAGATATATATATATATATGTTTACAGTGTTGGAGGAATCGAGATTCATGATTGAACTTTATAGTTTTGTTTACGAAAACATTTAAGGAAATTAAGCCATCATTTGGTAAAACTCGTGGTAATCAATAACTCCATTGCCATCAGTATCAAAGACTTGAATCATGGCAACACATTCATCGTAAGATTTGGAATCACCTAAGCGATTCAACATCTTTTGCAAGCCTTTTGGAGTTATGCACCCTTTCTTCTCCAACTCAAACATCTCAAAGGCCTTCTTCAAATCCTCATCGCCTTCTGGTTTCATCATCTTCTGAAAATCTTGAAAATCCAATAAACTGTCCCCATCGGTATCGATGTCATCGATTGCTCCTTGAGCCTCTTCGCATGACATGTACTCTCCAATGGAACCAAAATAAGCCCTGAGTTCATGAGCCGAAATTTTCCCATCACCATCACCATCAAAATGACGGAAAACTTCCTTCAGCTCATCTTCTTTCGTGATATTTTTGGGTGTGCATGGAGAAATGGGGGAAGGCGAAGGGCTTGAGCTAGACTTTGATCTAAGACCCTTGTTAGAGAACCATTTTGATGGCTTGGAAATTCTGTCGGTTGCCATCTGAAGGGGCAAAATCTAACGCTCAAGGATATCTCAATAACTGTAGCATGTTACAGCTTTTATAGAGATGTAAGGCTGACAAGCTTGTCAAGGCAACGAGTCTTTTAAATTCTTTAACTGATTTTCTATGAAATTGCTGAGTGGAAAGACCAGACAGAATATATATAACGTAAGATTTTTGGTGAATACAAATTCAAGGAAATTGCATGGAAACTTCCGAAAAGGGTCCCAAAGTTGATTTACTACTGCCTGGTAATACGTGGCTCTCACTTCACGCACCTATATAAGGTGTAAAATCACGACCCCATCGGGTTAGGAAAAGCTCTTCCATTATTTAGGTTAACTTTACTGTCAAGATTGTTCTCTAAGGCCTGTAAATCTGGATTACGAAATTGACAAAAGCTTGTAATAAATTGACTTAGATCTGTCTGTCTAACCGATTTACCTAAGCAAAATGAAATGTTGCCTTAATGAAATCTTTGGTTACAACATTTTGTATTTGTAGTTGTAGGTTTGGTGATTTCTGGTCTTTGGCTAGTGGTGGAGAAGAAGTTTGCCATACGCGTGGACTTGTGTTCTCATATCGCAGCTTGGTCAACAATGCTTTCCGCTTTAAACGTTTTGTGTTGCCAGCATACACATGCCATGCGTATCCTTAACGCAGGGGTACTCTTTTTCATTTTCCACGCCAATTTCACTTTTGGGTTTGTTTGTAGTCATTAAAGATACTTTACAGTTATCACTGTCATTGTACAGACCCATAAACATCAACTTTGGTATTGAATATGTCTGAAGAGACAAGAAGTAGCTGGCTGTGTATGTTTTGTTCGATGAATAACACTGTTAGCCACAGTTCGCGTTTCCTGGTTTTACTTTGATTTCCATTTACTTGATGGTAAGTTCAGGGAAACTTGCATCTACTCGCAGGTTATGACGTGGGAAAAAGTAACTAGAAGGCAAATTTGTATGCACCGACAGCGACCCCCTCGACTTCCAGGCTAACTGAAGAGATACCGGTTAACTTGTTATTTTCTTGGGCCTTGAAAGAATTCCAAGACACGCTTAGTTGTTGGACAGCTGAGTGGCCTTGACTTAAACCAATATCCAATCAATGCATTTACACACAATTTAAAACCCGTTCTTTGTTTTTCCAGGGTAAGGCCTGGAAGAGCCTAGCGTGAGTCACGCGCATACACGGTAATCGTTTCCTGACAGAGAAACATATTGAGGCAATTGGAGTTGTTCAGGTTTGGCTTTGAATAATGGATGGTCCACCATCATCTAACAAATCAACGCGAGGATGATAGGCCAATTTCAGCTAGCCTTAGCTTAAGCCAGGATCATGAAAGAGAAAGAGTTTCGGACATCAATGAATATAGACTCTATGAGATGGAGAGAATAAACAAGGTGAAGGAAATAATAGTTCAACTAATTCATTGTATATTGAGATGACTTTTAGACATGAACTAGTTCGATTTATTAATGATCAGTGGACCTATCTGTTGGTGAAATTAGTAGAAACTTGCGGTGAAGTTAAAGAGTAGAGGAGGCAAACAAACTTGAATTCGATAAAACAAATAAGTAATAAACAACTATTTCCTCATTGCTCGTCATCATCATCGTACTACTCTTTTATCTTCAAGTTTTTCCTCTGACGATTGTCCTCCATTTATTCATAATCACTAAATTTCTGCAAATGAGACCCTTGGTTTGTTCCTTCAGAATTATATTATTCTGCTTTACCAACAAAAGCACTCACTTTGAGAGAGAGAGATGGGGGGGTGGCCAGCAGCCATGTCTCTAGCTCATTGTGTAATGGAGAACAAGCCCTGTGTACGTTGGGTTGAGAAGTACTTTGGAGACTGCCTTTGCAATATCGAGGATGATTTCTCTTCTGGTTTTGGGCTCATTAGTTTAGCCTGCTGGGGAGTTGCAGAGATCCCTCAAATCATAATCAAATTCCGAACAAAGTCCAGCCATGGAGTTTCTCTTGCATTTCTCCTAACTTGGGTTTCTGGGTTGTTCTTCTCTCTGCAACACATACACGCACGCGCACACACAAAAACAGTTCATAAGATGTCATTTCAATTGTTTTTCAGTCCTTTTGATTCAATTTTTCTCCTTGCAGAGATATCTTTAATTTTGTCGGCTATCTTCTAGAGTCTGCAACGGTGAGTGTAAGGCTGAGAATACACTGCCTTAAGAATTAAGATATTGTTTTGGTGGTCCAGATCAGAATTACAACACACTGGATACTAATGGCTCTGGTCATACACCACTTTCTCTTTAATTCTAAATGCTCTTTATCTTCTTCTTTTTTTAAGCAAGATGCTCTCTATCAAGTTGTCTGATTTGGCATGAATACTTATTGTCCTTTGTCTGAGTTCTTTCTATTTTATGTGGATATGCAGTTGCCAACCCAGTTCTACACAGCTTTGGTAATAGCACACTCTTCCCATACTCCTTTACTTCTGCCATATAAATTACAACATGAACCTATAATCATAAAAACCACAAATGCATTTGAATTCTCTACCCTGACACCATAAATTGGGCTTACCAACTACTTTATCAAAGCATAGACTAGGATGGGTTACTGGCAGAACATGGTCTCGGTCAAATGATTTCCTGCAAAATTGGGACATGCCCTTCAAATGCTGGTGACTTAGTTCAACCAAAGCATCAGTTATTAAGACCTAGATGTGACATTTGGGTAAACTTTACCTTTCTTAGAACAACTCTACCGGACAAGTAATGCGGTGTTAGTGTGCAAGGCGTGCAGTATGATCACATACGCAGAAGGTGGAACAGCAGACACGTCAAAGCTAAACAAGGCACTGGCGGCAGTAAGCTTAAAAATTGGTGTTCATTAGCAGGAAAATAGTATGGAGCACAGTGCCTTGGGACAATGGCTGGGATGGCTGATGGCCGCTGTACACTTGGGCGGCCGACTCCCCCAAATACGGCTAAACGTAAGTGCACTGTTCATTTCGCTCATTTCCTTCTGTTTTACCTTATTACTCCGACATGCAATAATTATATTTAGTTGTAATAGGAGTTACTAATTGCTTTCACTTACCCTGCAGATTAAAAGAAGAAGTGTAGAGGTGATGCTTTTACCATTCTATACTATAATTAGACCCTTTCATAAGCCCTTTTGTATATGAACTTAATTATATATTGCAGGGCTTGTATCCTCTCATGTTTGTCTTCGCACAAATGGGGAATGTCACTTACGTCTTAAGGTAGAGCTACCTGTCCCTCTCACTCTCGCTCCCTCCCATTTTTTTATTTTCCATTTATTTAAAACTTGTGAGCGTGCATGTTCATTTATGTGAGTTCAGTATTGTTGTGAGAATCACTGGATGGAAAAAGTTTAAGGCAAACATGGCATGGTTGCTGGATGCCGTAATCTGCGTGGCACTTGACTTATTTGTATCCTTCCATCTATCTACTTTTCTCGTAAATATTCTCAAGTTATATTAATTGTTATTCTAGTACGTACTACTGAGTGGTTCTTGCTTAATGAACCTTAATCAGCATCATTATAGATCACACTGCAGTACCTTTATTACAGGTATTTCAGAAAGAAAACTGCAGGTTATGGTGAAGATGATGATCACTACGGCGACTATGTTGATGCAAGCAAAGCATTTGAATCTTGATCATTAACCTCTTGTATTTGGTCATAGAAACTTAATTTATCTCCCTGGTAGCCAGCTTGCTAGCGTACGAGAGTTTGAGAGGAGCTTCCTCTGTCAATTCTCGTCTTTTTAATTACCTTTATAAGCTTGAGCAGTCGGGGTTCTCAAGTGTTTAATACATAAACATTAAATAGCAATGCCAGATTAGGAGAACCGTTTGTCTTTTACAAGTGAAAAGACTTCTTGTCACTAGCTTAAAGGGATGGCAGACGACCAGTCGTTCTATTTTGAGAACAAATCCACATACAAGAGTTGTCTGGCTCCCGCTCGTATCAATTATGAAATCGGGGCCCAAATTTCATCCTGCGTCCTCAGTTTTGGCCCATTACTATTACCAGAATATAATTGTTTTAATCATACGATGATTTCCTTCAAATTAATCAATGATTCATCGTTGGTAGCTTCATAAAACCCCATCATGTCATGAGTTGGCATGGATGCTTTCTGCCCTTTTTCACTGTGTTTATAAGTATGGCGCTTGAGAACAAAACTCCCATTCTATTTCAGGACAACGATTTGTTTATAAGTTTAGTTTTGGTTGGACAATGCACATCAACAGGCTCAATGTCCACATCCCTTAGTTTTCCGGCAAAACTGATTGGTATTCCAACAATAAGGCAAAGCAACACATACTGTAATCTGTACCAGAAAGGCTGGTTCGAAGGCTGGCCGAACAAATTTCTCTATCTCATTAAATTTCCTGGTCCTTTCCATGGTGGAGGGAGCTTCCCTTTCTTGATGCCTTGCGTGTATTGAATTCAAATGTAAAAAAGTTGTCACATCCAAAATTTTTCATGTACAGATCCACCTAGCTGTTATGTATGAATAGATCTTTGATAAAATTTTAGAATCTGTCAAGTTTAATACTAGTTTACTCAAATCTATCACACTAGTTAATCAAGTCATCATCTATTATTATTCCAATGGCTGGAGAGAAATTTAGCTTGAATATGTCTAAGGCGCCATAGATTTCGCAGGCAGAGTAACTGGCCTGTCGGGACAATTTATTTAAGACAATGGGGGCATTAGATTTCTCCAAGATTAAAGTAATTAGAGCTGCAGCACTTGACAGTTTTTATGATCAAGTTCATTTATAAATGGGTAACTATGTTAGCAAGCTATAAACGAATATAGCTACTGCCAGAATGTCTAGTACAGGGCATGTGTTAGTGCGTTTCAAATAGGGTTGTATCAGTAGCTGTTCTAAAAGCAGAGCTATTTCTCCTTTTCCCAAAAGATTAACAGACAGAATCTGCTGTCATACCATTTATCTTCGAAAATTTTGAAAATGCTTTTGTTTCTTTGTTCAGTAGAAGTTAAATCATGAAAGAAAAAGCAGAGAACGCGTTCATGGAATTATAATAATGTTATCTTCTTGTCTTTGTATATGTTACTTGTGAACACGATCTGTCTGAGCTTGCGGAATAGAAGGCTTGTCATATGTTCAGATTAAATTCAGATCTTACCGAGACAGATTGGTCAAAATCCGACTGTTCCAATCCTCTAACTTCGAAAACTTAGAACAAGTCAACATGGCTGGCCATATGGTTTTAAAAAAATCCTGCGGGAGCTGCTACTTTCTCTTTGAAGGTGTCAACTGTTAAAGTTTAAAATGAGTTTGGCAAGCAGAAGCAATCTTCAATGGATTATGTTTTGCTATCGTGTGTTGGCCCTGCATTTTCAGCACACAAGCTTGCTGCTAAGCAATTCAGTGGACTCAGCGACCAATTTGCTTACGTATTGGAAATTAAAAGCAAACCCTTAAAAAGGAATGACTTCTGTAGGAACTCTATTTATTCATTCACCATAACCACAGTAATTGGGTTCAAAACGTCAACACAGTTGCCCCACACGGATCTTTTGCATTGCAAATTTAAACAGAGGAATTTGGCAACAGAATCCCATCAGATGCCCATAATGAACCTTCTAATTATGTAATCAGTCCCCACTTCCTTATTCAGCTATTCAAATTGATGCCTTTTTTACCATTTTACTCGAATGAGTTAACATGGTTTCATTATTTGGTCAATCCAACAAAGTAATATTGTTTAGTTTTGGCCAGACTTTGAACTCGTAGTGGTCAAGAAATAAAGCATCCAAATAAAAGAAAAAAATGACAACCAAGAAGTACCCAATCTCAAAATAGAAACAATGATTGATTTGATCACCTAGAAGATCAAAATTAAATACAACATCACCCTGTTCATCCATTCATAATCCTGCCAGATGGATGTTGACCATCCTATAAATCATGCTATTGTATTACCACAACATCCTGGATCATCTTGAAGTTTATAACACACCAAGGTGCTTTCAAGAATTTAGAAGCTTGATGAAATGAATACATTCAGACATACGGATCAAAAACCAGAAATGGGAAAAGCTAGTTTAGGAGCCGTAACTGTGATTCACCGTTATCAGGTACATAGTAGACCAAAAAGAAGTATGTCGTATGCTTTTTAGGGCTGTACTTTAATCTATGAACACCCTTCCCCTCCCTCGTCATCAGAATTTTGTATACAGAGACACAAATATTCTATATTGTCCTTGAGGCACATGGCTAAGGACATTTATTTGTAAATCATACAATTATAATACCAAATTCTAGGATTCAAGAAGGGACGGTGTCTGTAACAGATCATAAGGTGCCCACAAAGCATCCAAAGGACAGGGCCGGTTGGCGTCAAGTCTCACCCACGGCTTGCCTTTTCCACTCCAATGCAACAAACTTACCGGACCGGGATGCAAATCCCTACACAAACCTCTATAATTGTCTCCACCTAGCCCATGTTGGTTCCACCTATGATCAACTGGAGCAATATTTCCAGCAAAGGCTAACAGAAACGGAGGAAGAGAACCCAACTCATAGATCCGCATTCTTTTCTGGAGCTCCATCCACTCTGTGATTTTTCTTGTGTACTCTCCTTCCCTCCATCTTTTTAAATCAATGACCATAACTCCTGTGTTAAAGTAACAAGCTTTGCGTCCGGCAAATGTCGAAGAAAATGTGGGGTTGGACCAGAAGGTTGGGGTAAAATATGACGTAAAGTTGGCATTGCAGTACTCAGGTGCGGCCAGAACTGCATGGTCACCAAGTGGGGTCGCGGCCAGCTTTGTTATATCGTCAACGAGGACTAAATCTGAGTCCAGGTACACGACTTTTTGAAGACATGGCCGGAGGAGATTGGCTAGGTAGTTGCGAGCGTAGTTGAGCGGACAGTCTAGAGCGGAGCGGATTGAGGTGGAGATGAGGCCGGAAACGGTAGTGTCGTTGAACGGGTAGATATGGAGCTTGAGGGAAGGAAACGAGCGAGAGATAGTATCTTGAAGGTAATTTGTGTTTTTAGAGGCGGAGATGAAGTGAAAGAAAATGTTTTGAGGGCAGGAGGAGTGCTGGAGAACGGAGAGAATTGCAGCCATGGAGCCACGGAGGTAGGTGGTGTCTAGAGTCATGGCAACGTGTACTGCTTGGGAAGAGCACATAATAAAATGTTGATCATGGTCTTTACTTTGGTTAATGTCAGGACAGTTCGGTGAGTTGTAGAATTGTGGGGCTTCTTTGAATTTCGGAGACGTGGTGGCATTGGTGGCGGTAACGGAGAGGAAGATCAGAAGGAGAAGAAAGAAAAAGCGGTGGTTGTGAGGGTGATGTGGTGGTGGTGGTGCAGCTTTGGTTTTGGCCATTATTTTGTCCGGATGAGAACGAAAGAGGAGAAAGAGAGAGAAGTTTGGGTTTCTAACTTCACCAAAAAAGATAATAAGGACAACATCTATACTGTTCTCTATTGGCTTTGAACCCACGTTGATTCAAATAAAGAGAGCTGCCAGCAACCCCCAAGTCAAGGCTTCTAAACCAACTCCTCCCCGGTTTAGAGCATTTCTTAATACTTCCCCACCTCCATCTCTCTCTCTCTCCCCCCCACCCACAAAGAGAAGAGATTAAAATATATTTGTGCAAAGAATTCACTAGCCATTCCATTACTATGATAACTGTTCATGCGGGTAACTTCAGAGAATTTGCATCATCTCTGGATGAAAATTCCCTGTGAACACGGTCAAATCTTACCTTATAGTAGAGTCAGTAAGTAACCCAATCCAATTTTTTTAAAAAAATTCTATTATATGAATAAAATAGTTAAATCAAATCTTTCTTCTCCAGGTATAATTAACAAATGACATTATCAAGCGAGGGAGTGAGTCGAGTCTTCCTGTCTCATTAGTTGAGCCATCCGCGTCCGCGGAAGCTCAAATGTAGCAAGCAATATTCCTTGCATCCAAAGGCTTTACGATTAGCTAGGGTCAGTGACCAAGTGTGATGGGGAAACGTTAGGTTGTATAATAGCCATACCAACAAAACTGTCACAAGCTCCTTCGATTCTCCATGCAAAGTTTTACACGTTAGCATTACCAGATATTCTGTTCACATAATTATTTAATTTTTAAGAAAATAATCATAATAATTTATAGAGTATCAAAGTCATTAATTAAACTGTACACGAATCTTTTCATAAATGAGAGATCCCATTGTTGTTCATATCAATGACAAGCCAAGGTTTCCAATCTCTTTACTTTCCATCGTGTTAAGGATGGGTTTGTGGTCGAGGAAACTCTCTCCCTCCCTCCCTCTCTTGAATGATGGCAACACTTCATTAAACTTATTGCGTAAGCTCAGGGTAAGTCATTAAATACAACGTCCATGTCTCACGACGGGACACTTCACTTCAATATTGTAAAATTATTTAATTAATAATAAATAAAATTAATTAATGTTACTGTTTAATGATATTAAGGTGCGACATCTAAAACTTCCTCGCCAGCCTCTGGCTTGGCTCAAATGACTTAATAACAGTTCAAAACGGTGGGATCCATCCGTGGGTGCCACCTGCATGGATTTGTTAATGCACTGACAAGACTGAAAGATTTGCCTGGAAATTTGATGAGGATGGGATTGAATGGCATGTGCAGCTCGCTCACATGCTTTTGAATAAGCTCATGGCAATACAACGTGAACAAGCTGGAGAAATAGTTGTTCCATCATTATTAGGGTTCAAACGAGGCAATTTTTTATGAACAGAAATGCATGTGCCACACAAGGACATGCCCCCAAGATACCTCCCATTTATGATGCTGATTCACTTTTTTCCTTTAGCCTTACTGCAGACACGGGCAACCCATATACGTATCTGTTACTCGTAATGGATCACCCCCTCCGTTTGCTGCCGACGCCCCCGGGCCGAGAGCGTCCGAAAGAAGAAAGTCAGCTGAAAGATGGAGCCTCGTTGGCGCAACCTTTGTCTGGTTTGCAACACAAACGTACAGTACGAGTAAGAAGTTACAGCTGTTGAAACACTCTCTATCTCTCTCTCGTCCTCGACGCAGTTTGAAACGAAATAATGCTTGCCAGTTAACAGCAATGAATTGTAATTAATGTTCAATACACATCCAGTTGAATGCATAGGGATCTTCAAAGTTTTCTGGGTCCTCTTCCATCTTTGAATCCCACAAGGACACCGTACAGAAAAACATAATGAAAGAGGGAGGGCCACGGCGTGGAAAGCAGTGAAAGGGTTTTAACTTTTAATCGAAGTTGCCCGTAGTCTTACGACTGCTCTTCTCACTAGTGCACGTTTCGTTTTGGTAAACTGTGGCAGCAGCCGCAATTCTGCCCCCTGCCTGAATTCTGCCAAATTGATGACATCGATGACTCGCACTTAGCTTCCTTGCATTTTCCTCTCCCTTCTCTATGTGCTGTTTGGAATTCAATACTTAATTATTCCTTTGCTCTGTTCATGTCAAGAGTTGCAATTTTTAATACTAACCTATCAAACCCACGTAAATTTAATACAAATTTACGAATATAAATTAACATAAAATAATAAAATTATTAAATAATTAAATTACGAATAATACAATTGTTAAAGTTCACCTACGTGTCGTCTTCTCTTATTATTTTTGTTTCGGCTCGGTCCACGTTTAAGCCATTGCATTTGAGCATTTATTTCACATGCAATAAAGCTTATTGGTCAAACTATAAACCCACTTCCTTCTTGAATAGAAATCCAAAGAGACAGGCTAAGGAATTATTGAGAATTCATCCAATTCTTTTGATTTAATGCCAACGGGGCCTTCTTCATCGTGCTAATAATTCAGTATTAAAGTTAGATTTGAGCACATGGCTTTGCCGAATTTCAACCTGAACAGCAATCCCACACCGAACTTAGGCACCGCCATAGATGGAACTTTATACCATCAACTCTGTCGTCTCCCATAAAACTGAGAGCCTACATCCCTTCCCTTTCTCCACTTTTACTCAATAATTGTACCCTTCTTCAAGGGTTACCAAAACTTAGAATGAATGCATCATGATACATAATAAGCAGCAAATATGGGATGGTCTTAGTCTGGCATCATCAACCTTTGACATGTGCATATGTTCACAGTTTTTAGACTAGGACCAGTTCAAAATAGAGAGTTTAATTATGATTATTGGGTAATGTCCTCGTGTTATTCCAATTCCAGTCCCACTTGGTAGGTGGGATTGATTCCTAGATTAATTGATCGTCAAGCAAAATGATTTTCAAAACCGGACAGTCAATAAATAGAGAGAGTGGAAGTCTGACTTTCAACTTGAACACAACAGAACAGGTCATTAGAGAATGAATCTCCAGTACTTACCATTTATCATTTACCATATAGAGATGAGATAATACAAACTCATTTATTGCTATGGCAAAGACTCTATTGTCGATGTCACTTTCATACAGATGATACTCTTAGATCTACTTTTTCCCGTTCGGTGTCAGTGAATCTTGGTGAAAAAAGAAAATGTTGCTGTGGAGAAGGATGTGGGGGAGAATATACATGATATACACACAACAAGCTCATGTTAGCAAGTGAAAACAACCCTGGTAAGAGAATGAAAGCAGCCGTGAAGAAATTCCTATTATAGGATCATCACTGCTGCGCAACCGCATGCTGATTATCAGAGTTTACATATATCATCAACAGTATCACTACAACGCATGGAAACCTACTTGTTCCCTTTGGAACAGCTAATGCAGATGAAAAAGAAAAAAGGCATGGATGCATACTAGTATCAGTTTTTCATCGAAAACATATGCCCAAGTGAGATCTTGCGTAATATTTGCACCGTAATATCGTTGCCCGAAAGGAAATCAAACAAAAACCAAGCACAATGCTCACCTGACAACTAAACAACATGCTAAACTGACCCTGTTTTTCAGTCTTAACAGTAAAACTCCCTTAATCAACCCTGCTGCTTGCTTGTTCATAATCATGTCAAAACCAAGCAAAGTTCTGTGTCATTCTGTCCATTCAACAGAAGAAGAAAGAAAAAGTAGAACAAGACAAAACAGAATCAATGCCGGCCACCAAAAAAACATCATAGCTAGAATTCTTCCCAACTAAATAAGACCTGTATATGATGCAGGGAAAACAGTTTCACCAAAAAAACAAGGCAGACATGAAGCAAACTGTTGACAGCAGATAGAACACTAAGAGGAAGTCAAATGATTATCAGGAGATTCATGATAAATCTCAAGCCAATAACCTGCTTGTGGCTTTCTTTTGATTTCTTCTACATGTATAATATGGATCTTCCATGGAACATCACTGTTTGAAATATTAAACTAGCTCATGAACAAAACAAATTACACTACATATCTAACTTCATAACTTGGTATAACTGTTCCATCCTAACAGCAACACCTAACATCAAGTTAGCAAAATAGTCGATATCTTGATACCTAAAAATCTGGTAAAATTTATCATTGCTCAGTTAGATATCAGTGGTTGCAGATTCCCAGTCATAAATATCTAACTAGCCAGGTCTAAAGAACCAGAGGAGTCCTGATCACCGCTCCATGAATTTCAAGTACTCTTCTCCTGAATATCCCCGTATGAAACTAACATTTCCACTGCCTACAGAAACTATTTTTCCTTTGCGAGTTCAGAGCATCCAACTGGACACAACTTAAAACTTGAAACTAGCTGCTTAGTTAATAAACAATCACATATTGCCAGGACAAACCAGATATGTAGGGTAACTCAAAAGGGAGGATGAAAAATTAAAGGAAGAGGAAATAAAGTCGAGAATAAGCTATTCGCAGTTTTAAGCTGGCAAAATATAGCAAGCAAAGCTCCATGACAACTGATGTTACAGTTCCACCATATCAGCTGCAAGAGTTCAAGTTATAACACTGTTCAAATTAGCTATAAGAGTTCAATTTAGCCCAAGATTTGTGTCATAGCTCATAAACGTAAAAACAACAGCACTACTAAATTCAATCCCATCATACAATTTCTGTCGTAGCCAAGTCCATTAACATATAACAGACAGGCAACAACAAGCCCCTGCTTCATCTAAACCAAGTAATAATCCAAGTAACTCAGCTGGTGAATGTGCCATTCACAAATTTCATTCTCTCTCTTCCCCATCTCACAGTTCTTACTCCTAATCCCAACATCAAAACCTGCAAAAATAGCCAAAATTGAGAACCTGAAGCCTAAAATGCTTTTTGCTTGCCAGTGAATTCTATCAGTATTTTATTTGCTTAAAACACAAGAACTGACCTTGAAAAAGAAAAGGACAGATTCCTATCTTAACTTGTATCAATGATGTAAAATACTATCATCATCCTTAACATTATGGAGTATTTTCACCAAGACTATAAAATGGAAATAAATAGCCTACTGCAAATGGATATGACACATCAAGAATTCACAAAAACCAAATCTTCTGAAGGCTGCAGCAAAGGAACCTTGAGCAAGAAAGGCTTCTAAATAAACACAAGTGACACATGTCAGCATACCCCAACAAAATGTTTCTTGCAAATAATTTTTTCCCAAGCACAAAAGGTAGTCACCAACATAGCAACTGTATTTACAGACAAGGATCAGGACAGCTGAAAATAACCAACACCATCTTGAGTTAAAACAACAATAGTCATTTACCAACATAGCAGACCAAGGACCACAAAGAGACCAATCAACGTAAGAAGATTCTTTAAAAAAAGTATCAGCTTGTTGCCCTCGATTTGGCTGAGGAAAGCCATTAACATGGCCACCGTGAAATGTATTTACAGCATAAGGAAAACCAGAGGCGTTTCCATAAACCATAGGATCTGGGAACCCATGATGTTGAACTTGTATATTAGACAATGATGGAAACAGGCCACCAAAACCCATGGCAAAAGTACCAATACTGGCAGTCGTCATTGGCATAAATCCTCCTCTTAATCCAAATCCCAAACTGGCAAAGTTACTGGCTTCTGGAGGTGGAGCTGTCTCGGGTCTTTGTCCAGCCGAACGGCTAGGGATATCAATGCCTGGATAAGATTTTGATCTTGTGTCATTCTGGGTTTTGCCCCTACCATAAAGAGGAACCAATTTCTCCTCTTGTACGATTGCCTTGCATACTGGGCACTCCTGTGAATGTGAATGATTGTGTAGCCATCTATAAAGGCAAGGCCAGCAAAAGAGGTGGCTTCAAAGGATCATGATTGGGTCTAGAGCTAATTCAAAGCAGATATTGCATTCAAAATCACCCGCATCATTGGCATTATTGCCTGAGCAGGACGGGTTCCAGGGCATCATACTTGTTGATTCCTCATAACCACTTGCCATTTCCTGACCTTACCACCAAAATGCAATCCTATAATCCCAGAAATCATAAAATTAGATCTTCTAAAAGATCACATGATGCATAATTCTACAACAGGAAAAGGTTCATGATACACCAAAATAAGATTAGGTTCATGATAAACAAAAATAAAGTTCAACCATTTCTAACTTTCATACAAAAACAATAAATTTCAATAATCAAGTTTCGCGTCTTGCACCATCAAATTCATAAACTTAATTCAGTTAAATAAGGCTTAAATCAAACCAAATCACCATCACTAACCGTAGAATCTTTAATACAGCTTCAAATTGTTTGACATGGACATCAATATTAATCATTCTACAAGAACCCCGGATCGTCACTCTTGAACAAATCTTATTGAAACATAATAAAATCTCAAACTTTTAAAGCCAACACGCGTATCCAAGAGGAGAAAACAAAAAGGAAAAAGGAAATTGTAATACAACATCGTTAACATTATGCAAATAAAACTGACCTATCTGTTTTACAGCTGAATCAGTCGATCGACAACCCCAAATTGATAGAACTACAGAGTCTCCAAAAGAGAGAGAGGTAGAACGAGAAAATTCCAAAACCCAACTGAAACTAAATCATACTGCGTGGAAGAATCGAGAGTGTTATAATTTTCCAATTCCGTGACCGTGCCTAATTTTCACTCTCGTCCCGGCTGGGCTCACATGATCAGAATTACAACGGTTCCGCTTGCAGCTGACTCTTGACTCGTAGAACCAAAGCATGTTAGAGTCGCTCCTTCCAACCGTCGAGCCGTTGCCGGGCTAGCGTGCCTAAATAGTTAGGTACTCTCAGCCCACGACGGGATGCTATCATTGCATAGGTTCGGTGATGGACCGATAAGTCACTGTGGAGAGTGGCGGCAAAGAGCTCGGCCTGCAACAATGAGGCCCGTGCAAACACGAACTGAGTCAACCCATGACTTGATCTTAATGATGCACCAGCCAAAGTGTCAAAATTAGCACCTAATTAATTCCTCTCTCGGTAATGATGCCCGAAAGATAATATTATCATAATTATATATAATAAAATTAAAATTTTAACTAGGATAAGTATCTATCTATTGAACTGTAACATCATCAACACCGACGGAGGCCATGGCCATTAATAAACACTTCTTGACGGCTTTTTCCTCCTAAAAGAAAATGGAAGTCCGGTAGGTCTCACACGACACGGTGGTCGTAATCGACACTAAAGACCGACATGAAGTTGCTTTTGTCACTTCAATGCATGTAAAACCAAACATGGTTTTGGCTCTGTCTCTTGGGTCCTGTCCTTTTATGTCGCTGTACAATTCACCAATCGTACGACTCTGGACATGCATCACGCATGATTTTATGATTACAACTTTAGAAAAAATGTATAATTTTGAATTAAATTTTAAAAAATATTAGTATTTTATGTCCAGGCGAAGACAGAATCCCTTTGCTTGGGTGTAAGTATCCAATCAAATCGGTATGATATGCCAGCACATCAAGACAACATATCATATCGTATGTTACAATTTCGAGCCATGTTTATGGCATTTTCAATTACTGGTTCAAGGCAAAGTTTATGGCACATGCATGTCACTTGTGATAAAAACATAGGGAAAAAGTTACCACACGTGTAAAAAGTTTAAATCATACGTACATCCAATCACAATTCACCACGTATTACTGCGGCTGATTTTCCTACTCCACCATTTTTGACGCCACCAAGTCTCCAGAACCCCTTCTCCCCCTCCCCCCCCATTCCCCGTTTTCTTTGTCTCTTGAAACTTGACTTTGCGTCGAAATTGCCAAAAGACCTGAATGATCACTACAAACCAGCACCGTCCGATCACCATCTGATGATGATCAGCGCCAAGACCTTGTCCTACTACCTGTCGGAACACCCTTCAATCATTAACTTCCGGTGGAGCCATACCCAATCATGGGGCTCCACATGGTCCTTCCTCTTCTCCTCCATAATTCTATACCTCGCCTTATCCCTCTTACTCCACTTCCTATTGTCTCTAATCCTCCGTCGTAGCCGCTCCGTCTCACTGGGCCCTATCCCAGCCGCACATAGCCTTTCTATGTCCGTAATCTCCGCCACCATTTTCGCAGGCATCCTCCTCTCAACTGCATCGGAAATCCAAGAAACCCGGTGGTTCTTTCGCCGCGCCAGAACGACCCCGTTTCAGTGGCTCCTCTGCTTCCCTCTGGGCACGAGGCCCTCGGGTCGCGTCTTCTTCTGGTCTTACGTTTTCTATTTGTCTCGTTTTATCCACATGTTGCGTACTTTCTTCACCATCCTACGACGTCGAAAACTGGTGTTCTTCCAGCTGTTCTACAACTCAATCTTAACATTCACGTCGTTTCTGTGGCTAGAGTTTTCGCAATCATTTCAGGTGGTGGCGATACTGTTTACGACGTTGGTATATTCAGTGGTATACGGGTACAGGTTTTGGACAGGGATAGGGTTACCAAGCGCCTGTTTTCCGCTGGTGGTTAACTGTCAAATGGTATTACTGGGGTGCAACTTGGTCTGTCATGTGGGCGTGCTATTGCTGCATACTATGAAGAACGGTGGGTGTAATGGAATCGGTGCCTGGATATTTAATTCTGTGTTGAATGGTGCCATTTTGTTACTGTTTTTGAAGTTTTATGTGAATATGCTTTCTGAGAAGAGAAAAAATGGCTTCTCTTCAACCAAAAACCAGCAACTACTACAGGAGATGGAGATAATTACAGGCAAGAAAGATGTTTAGCTGCTGATATTCCTGCGGAATGCTTAGTACTGGGGGTCTCTCTCTGTATTTTGGAATGTAATACAGGTAGGCGAGGTAAGAATAATCGGGCATTTAAGTACTGATTGCGGTGGTTGATTGAGAAAAACATTTGGTTTGACATTCCATGAAAGTTTGCGAACTGCAGGGTGTCATGTCTGTCTCTGAGATTCTTGCAAATTTACCAAGTGTTGATATATCACACATACGATGTAATTCTGGTTCTTCAGTACTGGAGGACCGTATTAACACTGCAAAAGCATATCCGAACATGAACATGAATATATTGGCATCCCAGGGAATATTTTAACCCAGAAATACAATATGCTATCAACTAATCAACTTGGTGTTGACAGGGCGGGTAAGAGGATCCTGATCTGCCCAGCAATTGAGATATGCAATTTCTAATTTACATAGTGAACTGAATGGTCGAGAAACTTGAGTAAATGAACAGAAACAGAGTCAAGGATACCGCTTACCAGCGCACAATAACATTATAAGGAACAGACTGTTAGTGTATAATCAAGTGCAGCGCACAAGAAGTACAGCACACAAGCTGATGAAGATCAAGTAGAGTAGACACAAGGTGATGAAGCACACGAGCAGAGTTACAGGATATACAAACAGAATAACTGAGCAAGTGAGCTGGATTGCAGAATGCACGTGTGAAGTTGTTAGACTTAGATAGAGTTAGTTAGAGTTGGTTAGTTAGTTTTTTGAGTGTGTTTATTTTCTGTATAAATACGGACTTCATTCATTTGTATGGGTTGAACGGATTGTTCTGAATAAACACATAATTACAAAGTTTAGCAAATTCTATCTTGGTATCAGAGCTATCGATCATGGCTAATACCAATCTGTCAATCCAAACTTCTTCTGTTAACGCCTCTTTCTCCTTTGTCATTCATATCAAGCTTGATGGTACAAACTTCCTAGCATGGAGATCACAAATTTTACCATCTATCAGAGGAAATGGACTGAAGAAGTTCATAATCGAAGATCAACGACAAACAACGCAATTTCAATCTAAAGCTGACGAAGATCAAGAAATCAAAAATCCTGACTATACGATCTGGAAAAGACAAGATCAACTCTTACTTGGCTGGCTGCTGTCGTCAATGACTAAATCTGTGCTTGGCCTTGTGATTGAATGCAAGACTTCTTCGAAGGCATGGAAAGCTTTATCAAAACAATTTGGCTCTCAATCAAAGGCACAAACACTTCAACTACGATTTCAGATCCAATCAACTAAAAAGGAAGGATTAACCATGGCTGAATATTTTGTTAAAATGAAGAACATTGCAAATCATTTATCTGCTGCTGGAGCACCTTTAAGTGACGAAGATTTCATCCTATACCTACTAAGTGGTCTAGGTTCTGAATATGATCCTGTGGTTGTTAATATTATCACTCGAACTGATACACCTAGTGTTTATGATGTATATTCTATTCTACTAACTCATTAATGTAGAATTCAGCAACTTAATATGCATTGTGCTTCTATTACTCAAGGAAATTTTTCTGCGAATTATTCTCAAGCTAAGAGTTTTGCTAAGAAGATCACAGGATAGCAAAGATTTAACTTTAGTAACAATTTTCTTGCTGGTCAAGGAAGAGGAAATCAAGGTGGTCGAAGCTGGTTTGCTGGAAAAGGAAGTTCAAAACCTATGTGTCAAATCTGTAATAAGATTGGACACATTGCCAATATTTGTTTTCATCATTTTAATAAAGATTTTGTTGCTCAGGCACCAGGTTCTTTACAGCAGCAAGTTCATACACAAAATCAGAGCAAGGAAGCATTCCTATCAAATAAGGAAGCTTATGTTGGTAACATTAAAGATACTAATTGTGCAGATGAAGGCTAGTACTTAAACAGTGGGGCTACTCATCATTTAACTAATAATTTCAACAATTTGTCAATCCAAGGTAAATTCTCTGGATCTGATAAACTAATTGTTGGTAATGGTGCTAGTTTGGACATTACACATGTTGGATATGCTGTTTTGTGCTTTAAATCATCAGCAAAAGCAGTGAAAAATCAATCTTCAATTTATTTGAATGATATTCTATGTGCTCCGCAAATAAAGAAGAATCTAATAAGCATTTCAAGGCTGACATTTGACAATAATATAATTGTTGAATTTTCTAATGATCAATGTTTCATTAAGGACAAGAAGCTGAGGACAGTGCTACTGAAGGGAGTGGCTTCAAAAGGGCTCTTTAAGCTTCTTCTTAACTCCGGCACTTTAGGCTATCAGGCATACTATTCTGCACTCAATTATGTACCTCTAACTCCAATCTCAATGCTTTCCTCTTTGTATTTTTCTTCCAATAAGATAAAAGGCTTAGCAAATGGTGATTTGGTCGGACATAATCAGTTTTTTGCTGGTTCTACAGAATTGAAGAATGCTACTATTGATATACTTCATAAGAGGTTTGGTCATCCAAACTCAAGAGCTCTAAAGCTCATTTTGGAGACTTGTAATCAGTCTTTTCAAACCAATAAAAATGATATTCCATAATTTTGTGATGCATGTCAATATGGGAAGAGTCATAAATAGCATTTTGGTAGCATAAGTATAAAAAGTTCATCTCCTCTACAATTGTTGTATCTTGACCTCTGGGGACTCTCTTCTATTCTGTCATTTGAAGGTTTTAGATATTATCTCTACATAGTAGATGATTTTAGTCGGTATAGCTGGATTTTTCCTTTGAAATTAAAGTCAGAAACATCTCAAGTGTTCAAGCATTTTAAGAGTCTTGTTGAAAAGCAATTTGATTGTTCTATAAAAGCAATCCAAACTGATGTAGGGGAGTGAATTCTTAAAGTTGTCTGATTTTCTAAGAGACAATGGTATTCAACATAGATTATCATGTCCTTACACACATCATCAAAACGGCGTAGTGGAAAGAAAACATAGAACTATTGCAGACATGGGGCTCACACTACTAGCTCAAGCTTCTCTTCCTTTCGTTTTTTGGTGGCATTCATTTCACACCTCAGTATTTCTTATTAATAGAATTCCTTCTCCAGTATTAAATCATGTCTCACCTTATGAGAAATTGTTTCATACCTCCCCAGACTACACTGAGATGAGAATTTTTGGCTGTGCATGTTTTCCATGTCTTTCGAGACTATCAACAACACAAACTAGAATTTCATTCTGCCATGTGTACCTTCATTGGTTATAGTCCTTCTCATAAATGGTACAGATGTTTGCATCCTTCTAGGAAAGTTTATATAGCAAGGCATGTTATTTTTAATGAGACTTTCTTTCTTTATAGTTCTACTTCCTCAACAACATCAAATAAAGTCTCTTTTGCTTCAGCTGTATCTGCTGTGCCACAAGTTTCTGCCTTCACACCCGTAAATACTTCAATTTGTTCTTCTTCAGCTATACTTCCTTCTACATCTTCTCAGGCATCCTCATCTCATCCTGAACCTATTTACTTTACCCCAACCTCATCTCAACAATCTTCTTTGCATCAAGTCAACATACATCCTATGATCACAAGATCCAAAAATGGTATCTACAAGCCTAAAGCCTATCTAATAGATCAAGTTTCTGCACAGCCAAAAAGTGCTACAGATGCCTTACAACTTCCAGTTTGGAAAGCAGCTATGCAGGAAGAGTTTGATGCTCTTCAAAGGAATAGAATATGGGATCTTGTGCCTTATTCTTCTGCATTGAAATTAATTGGAAGTAAGTGGGTATTTCGAATTAAACACAATTCTAATGGTTCAGTTTCTAAGTATAAAGCTAGGCTGGTTGCAAAGGGTTTCCACCAAACTTCAGGTTTTGACTTCTTTGACACCTTTAGTCCTGTTGTTAAGGCTTCAACAGTGAGGGTTGTCATCAGTCTTGCAGTTACTCATGCTTGGTGCATTAGACAAATAGATATTAATAATGCTTTTCTTAATGGGAATTTATTTGAGGTTGTCTATATGGAGCAACCAGAAGGCTTCATTGATCCTCAATTTCCAACTCATCTCTGCAAATTGAATAAAGCTCTTTATGGTCTCAACTAGCACTGCAATGGGGTTTTCTTAACTCAGTTGCAGATTGTTCTTTGTTCATCAAATACATCTCTACTGAAGTTCTGTTAGTTTTAATTTATGTAGATGATATTTTGGTTGTCTGTTCTAACAATGCAATGGCTGAAGCTTTTATCCTTCAACTTAATAATACATTTGCATTAAAAGATCTTGGTTCTTTTGGCTTCTTTCTTGGCATAGAAGTAAATCTCAATGCTGGTTGTATTCATTTGTCTCAAACCAGTTATATTCAACAGCTTTTATGTAGAGCCAACATGGTTAATTCCAAGGGATGTCTAACACCAATGTCTTCTGGAACAAAGCTGACTAAAGATGATGGAAATCCTTTCATGGATGTATCTTTCTATCGGAGCATTATTGGAGGTCTTCAATATGTGACTTTGACAAGGCCTGAGATCTCCTTTGCTGTTAATAAGCTTAGTCAATATCTGGCTTCACCCACCGTTAAACATTGGCAAGCATGCAAGAGACTACTCAGATACCTGCAAGCTACTCCCTTCTTATGGTCTTCAATTCACTCCTGGAGTTAGCCATAACCTTATTGCCTTTTCAGACTCTGATTGGGCTTGTGATCTAAATGATCGAAAATCCATTGGTGGCTATGCTGTTTTCTTTGCTGGAAACTTGGTGTCCTGGTCCTCTAAGAAACAAAGTGTTGTTTCCAGGTCAAGTACTGAGTCTGAGTATAGGGCTTTGGCAGCAACCTCTTCTGAAATTTCTTGGGCTAATGTCTTTACTTGATGAGCTTCGTATCAGGATCTCTGCAACTCCCATTATCTGGTGTGATAACAAAAGTGCCGCATCCTTAGCTAAAAATCCTGTTTTTCATGCTCGCACTAAGCACATTGAACTTGATATTCATTATATTGAAACAAAGTTCTTCAAAATCAGTTGGAAGTCAGATATGTTCCTTCTGATCAACAAGTTGCTGATATTTTCACAAAACCATTGACTTACTCTCAATTTTCTTATTTTCGAAACCAAGCTTAAAGTTCTGTCTCTTTGTTCCAGTACTTTAGCTTGAGGGGGGATGTTAGTGTATAATTAAGTGCAGCACACAAGTTGATGAAGATCAAGTAGAGTAGACACAAGGTGATGAAGCACACGAGTAGAGTTACAAGATATACAAACAGAATAACTGAGCAAGTGAGCTGGATTGCAGAGTGCACATGTGAAGTTGTTAGGCTTAGATAGAGTTTGTTAAGAGTTGGTTAGTCAGTTTTTTGAGTGTATTTATTTTCTGTATAAATACAGACTTCATTCATTTGTATGGATTGAACGGATTGTTCTGAATAAACAAAAGATTACAAAGTTTAGCAAATTCTATCTCAGACAACTTAACTAACTCCACTATAATGGGCAAGTCATTGCATGTTTGACATTGCATGGAAAGTTAAAAGTGGGCATATAAGGATCATCAATCATGATTTTTGAGAACCCCGGATCGGCAAAATTATCTCGAATAGATGGTCTCCTAATTGGACCACTGTGTATGTCAAGCTCAGGTCAAGACAAGACATATCTACTTTTTTTTTAATCGTTTTGTTTTATTTAAGAGACCCAACTCAATTTGTGCTCACCACGGGGCCTAAGTCGAGCGAAAAGATAAGAGGCTCCCTCCTGAGCAGAACCTAAGCACGAGTTTGAAAGTCTCACCCTTTTTATTAATTGAATATTAAATTTTAAGTTAAATAATAAAAATTTACAGATCAGCATGACACAACTCATCAGGGTTCAGATTAGCTGGCAAATCTACATAGGTATTATTTTTACGAGCCGGATCAGACTTTGCCAACTCTACTGGCTAAGCAATGGCTCAGCTTTGCTAAACCGGCACTATTTTTATGACTGGAAGGACTCAGACGAAGTTAGAACAAGTAAAGCCACTCTCTCCTCGGCCTGACTTTGGGCCTTGGTCAGATCCCCAGGTGAAATTACTTTTCAGCCAACTTCACCAGTCCAGGCCCCAAATAACCCTTGAAATCCGTCGCTGTTGGTCATGATATTGGCTTGATATTATAAGTTTTTCTTTTGTGTACTTTATTGGACTAGAAAAATACATGAATTCAACAAAGGGTGCCGCTTGGAAACTAACCTAAATATACAGATATAGGATGAAGGTGCATCTAGTCAGGCTTATGTGGCCACGTTGAAGGAGTTGGGTGAAATGGATACGTCTCTCAATTTAAAGTCGGTCAAACGTCCTTAACAGCATCACCGCATTAAGTCGGCAGGTGGCGGTTCCAAAATTAGATCACAGAAATTAAACAGGTCCCCGCACTGTTACCTGCCATCCATGCATACGGGAACACAAAACTAGGCAGAGAGTGAGTGTCTGTGTTGTGTCCCAGGCTTTTTTTTCCTTCTTCCTCGGGACAATAAACAAAGATGGTATATGACTGTAGTATCCAAGGAACTTGGACCACAAATCGTCCTTGATGCATCATGAATGTGGTTTAACAAATACATGTAATACACTGTGGACCAAACCAAATCCTTTTACGCGTCTTTTTAGGCCTCAACTTTCAAATCCAAGACAGACGGAGCCTGGCCGAGAATACCTTCCCCTGTTCACAACCTCCCAACAACCAAAATCGGAAGACCTCCAAGGACTTAAGCCAGTAGACGCATGTCATAAACGTGGATTACAAGTGAATCAAATTACTGTTGTCCTCTTGGAGTTTTCTCGGTAATTGATAGGTTTAATTACGAGTCTATCCACAATCATGTCTACTAACTTCCCTCTCCTTTTATTACTTGTTCTAATAATTTAAAAAAACCTCGTTCACACATCATTATACATATGGGTCGAAACAAAATTGTATATATTTTTTCTTTTGTTTACGAATGACTGTCAGTGAAAGATCAAATACTGTCTAAAGCACCAATCTTCTTTGTCTTTAAACCATGATCAGAGGAAGGATAATCAGCCAGCGGGGTTAGTCGCGACGCCGGCGAGTAGTAAGGATTAAAATTTTTCAGGAGCTCGCTGTACCTCTCCACGTCAAAATTGTGAAGATCCATGAGTTTTTTCTGCTTGGCAAAAAACCTGCTACTGTAGAAGCTTTCAAAAGTAGGCTCCTTCGCCGTCATGAGGAAAAAAAGGTAGCTACCCACCACGGATGTGGAAGTGACATAGAAACAGATGGGCTCCATAACGTCCCAAGAGAGTTCCCAGAACGTGAGTCTCATGAAGACGGCTGTTTGGACTACAAAGTAGCCAAGTCCGCACCATAGTTCACGACGGACAAGGGCGTCGGCTTTCTTGTCTATTACGGCTTTCTGCTTCTCCATTTCTTCAAACTCCTTTCTTCTAGGGTCGTCTGGGTTGGTTACTGGCAGAGGAATTAGACCCGCGATGGCTTCTGTTACCTGTAATCAACAAAATAGAACAAAAAAGAAAGGAACTTTTGGGTGACGTTTTGCCCTTCTATAAGCTATTATGGCCTGTAAGTAAAAAATGAAAGAAACAATCTAGGCTGCTAATAAAGCCTTCTTCCCCCAATCCTATTCCTAATTCCGAAGGTTAGTAATCACTTGAGAACAAGAACCAAATCCAAAGTTAAAAAAATTGCAAAGCCACGAGAAAGAAAATTCCTGAACCTACCAACCTAATTCTTGTGGCTATCAATCCTCCAGCTCAGATTAATCGGAACCAAAAGCATAGTAATTAAAAGTCAGCAATTGGCCGAATCAAAGTGGATCTTTTTCTGATTTTTTTCTTTTTTCCCTGTTTTTAAGTCAATAATTATTAAGTATTAGGTGTTAGTGATGCAAAAGGGGCATGGGAGGTAACCCAGCCGGAAAAACTTGAACAATCTGGAGTGAGTATGAGACGTGAAGGGCTTTTTTTTCTATGGTTCTTGAAGCCCTAATTTACCATCTCTAACGGTGGTACCCTTTTCACAATTAAGACCAGATCTGACCTGTGAAACAAGAAACACAGAAAACAAACAGAAATAACCACAAAAAGAAACGTATTAGTTCTCGGTACCACCAGAATTATTATACTATAAACTAAACAAATTCAACTCAGTAATTCCAAAACCTAATTCCTCGGGACAATCTTTGGTTATGATATTTTTAACCTTAATCTGTATCACAACTACAGTCATCTACAAATATCAATTCGATTATGACTATTATTGTTTGTATCATGTTCGTATGAATCCTGAGATGAAGAGGAAAATTATTTACCTGTTCGGGTCTTAGAAACACTACATTTCCCAATACGATGACGTTTCCTGATTCGTCGAGTAATTTCGCGCACCGCAAGCCTTGTTCCCGATCCGAACACGCCTCTTCGCAGGCCCCGACAAATTCTGAATACGGAACCCAGCTTTTCTCCGTTCTTCTCAGCCTCTCCTTCACCTTCTCCATCTGAAACGCCCGGAGCACCTTCTTTGCCTCCGCCACCGTCAATTCTTCCGCCTTCTCCGCCTCCGTACTTGCCGGCGGAGGACTCAGCCCGTCCAGTCGGATCCTATCCCTGACAATGTCCATGGTTCTTATCTTCTCAGTCAGATTCTCAACTCCTATGATCGTCGAGATACTCGACTGAAACATCGCTCTCTTGTGGAGAAACCTCCGAAAGACGCCATTATCTCCCGGGTCCGGCGCAATGTTGGTTCGGGTCGGGTTATGAGATATTCGGGCTGACGTGGACGAGATACAGCAATTGGTTAGGGCCTGCCTTGAGGTTTTCGTAATGTTGAAGAGACGTTCGGCTAATGTCTTCTTCAACGCCATTGATAGACAATAATAAAAATCAAAAGAACAAAGACAATACAAGAGAAAGTGAGAGCTTTATTATTCGTCAATGGCGAGTTCGCTTTCCAATGGATACTTTCACCGCTGTTTGGAGTTCTTATATAGCTGTCCCGCACGAGAGGAAGAAGTTAATTAATTAAACGATAAAATAATCAGTTTTCAATTTACCGCGATATTTTTAAATCCTAACGAGAAAAAGAAGCATGTGCAACGAGAAACAAACCGAGGCAAGAATTTACTACCACCGCACGTTACCGAATATTCGTTCTCCTTAAAGGAACAATTGAAATATCCCACGAGAAATTCAAGCTTAACATAAAAAATGTTTAAGCTAATCACGGTACACGTGTTTGGCTGAGGTTTGAAGACTGGGACAGTCACAACCGTCCGATCATGTGAAAAATTATTGATCATAGCGCTCAGGGTTGGCCACTGACGTCGACTGTCTCTGATGACGTGGAAAAAAATCATGTTTAACACGTGTAAAGTCGGTAAAGCGAGGGCTATCAAACTATGAAGGCCAAAAGTAACATAATATAGTAGGCATGCGTACAGCAGATTGAGTTCTTCGCTCTTCCTTTTACGCAAACGTGTCGCCACATATTGTTGATATCTTACAAAGGAGAGATTTATAGTTGGAAAGTTAAAAGTTAATTTCATGCAGTAGATTTTTGCCACGTATGCACTTGTCAATAAATGTGATGACGAGACCTTCTTCACCGGTAAATAACATTTGCAGTTCAAGTATCTTGAACGTTCTCTAATTAGGCTAAAGTTACAATAATTTGAAAATAAATTTATTAAAATTAATTAATTAATTCTATTAATTAATTAATTAATTAATCCAGTATATCTGTCTTGGGTGTATTAGGATGAAGATTTCATTATTTTCTCCTAATCTAATTTTCATAAGTTTAGAAATTTTTGCTTAATTGGTAGGTTTATGTACCCGGGAGTAATTATTTAAATTTTATTACGTTTATTAAATTTACGAGACAATTTGGTAATTTTATGATCTATGCATTGAATTTATGCATTTACACGAACAATAATTTGTTTTATAATTTTAGAAAAAAAATTAATTTATTTCTTAATAATTTTATTATATTTATTTATTAAATCAACATTATTTAAGTTAAAATATAATTTTAAAACTCCGTGTGTTTGTGTGAAAATGTTACCAACAACAACGTATAAATGCGGGGTTAAAATTGTAATCTTCATAAGTTTTTATAACGTAATTATCCTTTTTATTGATGGACGTAATTGCATTAAAATTATTACCAAACATAATATTGAAAACACTAAGATTATTTGTATGAATTTAGACCCATTTGAATAAAATTTTTTGAAATTTGATTCATTTTCACGTTACTCTAAGTTATTTTATAGGATGTTCGGTATATAATTAATTTTAATATTTTTTAAATTTAAGATAATAAGTAACGTACTTATATTATTAAAAGAAATGTATAAAATTATGCGTGTTATATTAAAAAAAATTATAATAAATAAATAATATTATCGTTATTGAAAATACTTATTCAAAAAATAATATGTTAATTGTCACGCAGCATGCTAGAGTTTATGATTGTCTTAATCGGGTGGCTGAGTAATTGACCCGATTAATAATGGGAATGCAAATGTGTATTTTTTAGACGACAAGGCATCCAATGGAAAGAAAGCGACAAGTCATCCAATGGGAAGAAAGCTTTGCTGTGACAAGGAACAATATCACTACAATGATCATCTTTAAATAATAATAATAATAATCAGTTGGTGTCTTAACATGTGCTTTGAATTAAGAGATGAATTGGTGGCATTGATGGAGACTGGAATGCATGTCAGACACTGCATGTTGCATGAATAATTGAAGGTAAAGGTGGGTGGGGATCACTCCACAAGAACACAATAACAAGAGCGAATGGGTAGAAAGCTTTGATATGGGATTGTGAGCATGATTCCGTAGAAAAGTTTTGCTTTGCTTCAAAATCGGTGGTGTAACAAGGACAAGCTACATGTGCTATCGGTTGAGATTTTCTCCTCCTCGCTTGTCCTTGGGTAAATTGATTTCTTGCTTCACCTGTGAATTTCTCCTGAGATTGAATTGAAACCACCATGTTGAGGTATGGTGATGAAATTCCGCGAGTGTGGTGAATGGTGGAGGTGGGTATATGCTCTTGCAGCTCATTTGTCCAATCCAAGAGTTGGAATGTGTACTGCATACATCACCCGAGAAAGTTTCAGACGAAAAGTTAATCGAATGTTGGAAGAAAATAAACAATTCTTGGTTGATTATATTTGAATTTTAATTGACATGTTGCATGGAGAAAAAAAGAAATTCTGTGAATAGATGGCTCTGAAGAAGAGGGGCATACTGTTCTGATATTCCTTCCATGTTAGTGGTGTCAAAGTTGATGCCATTCTTGTACTGAAGAAACATCAGCCTCCTATGATCTCATATGCCCTATCTTTGCCATGTGATGGGTCATATCTTATCAGATCAGATGAGGGCTTAGTTTCTCTTGGTCTATTGGATTTTAAATTTACGGAGCTTCAAGAGAGTTCTTAAACTGTTACTCTTGTCAAATCTCAAGTGTGGTCGAAGTGCAAAACTAATCTTAAAGGTAAGGCTGTAGTTTCATGAAGTTTCAACCAGTTATCTGCGTTGCCATCCTAAATATGTGTGGGTTGGTTGGACCGTTGTTGCCTATGGCTGATAGCATTCTTGTCAGGATATCCGTCCAGTTGATTTCTTTTTGCATTGGCATCGTTGGTGCAGACAGTACACACTTAAATGAAATTATATTGGCTGACGCAGACAGATGGTCTTCCACGTGTGGATAGCAACAGAAAACAATGTTATCATCGTCAATGTTAATGGATGCTGTGTCATGTAAGCAAAATAAACTGGTGCGCTGGCCTAATTAGTTAGCAAGATATGGTTATGGTGGAACATATATTTGTTATCAATGACCTTCCTTTAGCTTAAACTATTTCGGGTTCGCCATACTTATAGCTCTAATTCCACGATTACAGCCTATTTATCCATTAACCATGCATTGAATATGTCACCGAATTTCTGAAGAAAAAGAAATACAGTAATGGCGTCATCTGTGTTGTCTCTTGCGCAGTCGGATCCATTCCTGCCAACAAGTTGCTAAGAACGATCCGATTCTTCATTAATTAAAAGCTAGTGGGTTAGGTTCTGCGCAGACAGCACAAAATAAATACTTACTTCACAGGGTTAAGATGCCTAATACATCCTCTTATGTGCAGAAAATGACGAATCTGTCAGCCATGAAACAGGGCTCACAGTGGACTCTCTCTATATCCAGGGGGTATATACGCAGCATCTCCATGGATGGTTTCATAGATAATTGAGGTTTAGTACAGAATTATCCGTGATACTAGCTAATTTATATCGGGGTAGCCAGGAATCAGCGAGGGACTTGATTGATGAACAGAAACAAACCTCTAGCCAAACTGACTCAGCATGTCCTCCCATTGAGCTGTCTTTATGGTACTGTGCTACATTTATTTATTTTGGATGGGCTGTGTTTCAACAATCCACTTCTCCCACATCCAAGAAATGTCAACAACATTGAGTTGGAACAAGTAAAATGGTCTTATCAAATATAGATGATAATCTTCTTCAGATTTGCAATTTAGCAAGTGCAACACATCACGTGAGGTCATCCATGGAAATTTTTTGCTAACACGACAGGACAGGGGAGCTGCATTATAGGCAGCCGCGTACCAACACAGGAGATTTTTTAATTCATAATCTAAACTACTGGATATATACGAATATACACCTGATTTGTAATTAAGTAATGAAACCATTCTAAGCATCAATTTTGATTCCAAATCTTGCTTCCCAATATCCTTCTGTTGCCCCTATAAGCAAGAACAAACCTTGTACATACAGAAGAATGAACCTGCAACGCATCACAGGGATGCAATATCCTGGCTCCTACAATAACTTTGAATTGTCTATCCAATCACTGGGTTGATAACATAAACTATATGTAAAAACTCTAATGCTCTTTGACCGGAATATATGTACTCATAATTTCCAAGTAACTAATTGATCAACAGTAACTAACAACCTCACGATTTACGTTCATCCTTACCCTAGGAGTCAAGGCAAACTCATCTTGACTGGTTGCCTAAAGGATCTCTTTGGGGGACTGTAACTATTGGTACAGCCTCACCAACTGACAGAACAAAGTTAATAAAAGCTTCTCTGTAACACAAACACCGTACATAAATTTTTCAGCATGCTAAACCATTCAAACTTATATGTTCACATGGTTATAAAAGTTCATCCAACAAATCCAAAAGAATTTACAAAAATAACTAAAATGCATTATCCTGAGGCTGCTCCACCTGTAAGTAAAGCTTATTATAGCAGAACGAAATTTTGAGTGTATATGTTAGTAATTCAAAATTAAAACACATATCACCTTATTGAACAGCTTTTTAAAAATGCATATAGGCATGCAGAAAATTAGCAGGAAAGCTGGTGTTTGTTCCTACATAATGGACGCCATGTATAAAATATTGTCTGCTCACAGTTTCTTAGAGTTAGTCACCAGGGAATGACATTTCACCAAAGCATGCCAAACAACAATCCCATCTGAGAGGTAATGCCAACGAGTTTGAATCTGCAAACCAATTGATATTTCTTGCTTCATTACTCTCCTGCTTATGTTTCCCATACTATCAGCATATGAGAGAAGCATTAATTTTCATCATGCCCTTTATCACACAGCAATTACCCCATTTTTCTTAGCAAGTGATATGAGGATGCTTGTGTTTGAATATGTAGACCACTTGATACCTCTTGCTTTACCCCTCCCTGCCGATGTTTTTCATGCTCTCAGAGTACCCAGAGGAGCATTGGTTTTCATCCTGCCCTTTATCACACAGCAATAACACCATTTTGCCTAGTATGTTATTAATATGAGGATGCTCATGTCATAAATAATGTGTCACGATACCACATCCCCAGCATATAGAACATCACAGATTTTTCTCTCTATAGGAACAGTAGACCCAGAGTGATCACCAGCCTGCATTATTTTCTTTTCCTTCCTATAAATTTCTGCATCAGGCACTCTACCAAGTTTTTCAAGACCAGCTAATAAAACATTGTATGTTCCTAAAGAAGGATCAATCCCTTTCCTTTGCATGGTTTTGTATATTTTCAGTGCTTTATCAGCACTACCAGCAGAGAAGTAGGCATTAATTAAAGCAGTGCAAGTAGCAGTGCATTTCTGGTGCTCAGGCAATAAATTGAAAATCCTTGCAGCAGAAACAGGCCTTCTAGCACTACCAAGCCTATATATCAAGAGTGCAGCAAGATAGACACCAAGAGAATGTCCAGCTTCGGTCATTTCCTCAACAATTTCCACCACCTTTGGAAACGTATTCAACCTTATTAAAGTGCCTATCAAGGCAAGATATGCAGTTCTCTCAAGGTTTACACCCATATTTACACTGTATTCAAAAGCCAACAAAGCACCATCAGATCTGCTACAGTCACAGTTCAACTCAATTATTGTTGAGACAATGGCAGAATCCAACTGTGTATTTTTTTCCATTATTCCAGCAAGTAAGTGGTCAATGGCCACAAGATTGTGCTTTCTTAAGAGAATCAAAACAAGTCCACGATCGATGGTTGAAGGACCCTCAGCATCATTAGTTACAAACTTAACTGCATCCTCAACACTGGTAGATTCAGCAGAAAATTGAGGATGAAGTTGTCTGAGAAGGGAATCACTCTGACCAGCACCTTTAAAAGTTTGAACAGCTTCCAAAAATACAGGGTACCGGAGGGCAAGGCGATTTTCTTTCATATAATGAAGAATTTGGACGATTGTCCTTGTTTCCCCAGCTTTGCAGCATTTCTCAATCAAAATATTACATGAAGCTTTATCAGGTTGTACCCCAGCTTCCTGCATTTTGGTGAAAATCTCAAGTGCTTCTGCATATTTGCCTGGATGCCATCAGGAATAAAAAGGATAAATTACTTCCTTCACAAACATAATAGTCCAGCAGAGGCAGCCAAATGTAGGAAACTGATACCTAGTGCCACCATATGCATGTTTGAAGTATACATCACTGAAGCATGAAAAGATGCATATGCATAGAAAATATAACAAAGATAAGTTTTTCTACGGAGTAAATATATGCTTGGAAAAATACCTTCTATTATGAAGGTTTATCATAAGAAGAATAATAATTCAGCATTAATTTATTAGGACAATCAGTAGGTCATTTGAATACAGCCTTGTGATTGTTAACATTTGAAAACCATTTTAAGAACCACAAAATGCAGAGCCAAGTATATGATTCATTTCAGATATCACCTTCCTTCCAACTCTAGGAAAAAGGTAGCAAGCTATCCAGAAGGCAGATTCATGCTATGATTCAACAGAATTCATAACAAAATGCAAAGATATATTGAAACATGAAGATGCGACCACTTGTAATAAAAATCTTTTGAGACGGAAATAGTTTGAGGCATGGTATATGATGTCAAACTATACTACCGTGCGAGCTACTAAAAGAACTTGATATAACCTCTGGTCTCTTTATGAAATATCACTATCAAGTTCGAACACTCATTAATTGGAGTTCAACTAAAAGCAAAGACTGAAATAAGGACAAAACGGTAGCAGCAAAAGAGTATAGAAATCAATGACAATCAATAAATCCCCGTAAAAACATTTCAATTACCGAGAGAACCATGCCACAACAAGAAGAATCAGCCAAAACCACGTTCACATAGACAATATAACAAACAACAGGCGTGCAATTTGTAAATAAACTCGTTTGTACGTACCAGCCCCAACAAGGTACTCCATCAGAATAGTATATGTATAGCAATTGGGAGCCAACCCAGATCGAATCATTTCCTTATACACATCAGTAGCCTCCTCAACTCTGTTATTAACAAACAGAATCTTCATATAAGCTGTATACGAAATAACTGTAGGGTAACATTCCTTCTCTTTCATTTTTTCCCAAACTTTCACGGCGCCGTCGGCATCGCCAGCGTTAGACAGCCAATGCATAACTGAAGTGTAAGTCACTACATCAATCTTGACCCCTTTTTCTTGCATCTGCTGAAAAACATAATTCATAGATGAAATTCTCTTGGCTTCTCCAAAAATATCAAGCATGGTAGTGTAAGTGTACTGGTCATGCTTGAATCCTTTTGTCCTTGAAACCCAGTTGAAAAATAGCCATGCTTTTTCCATGGGCGGGTGGGTTTTCAGAACTTGATTGACTGTGTAAGAATCCCATTTCAAAGGTAAGTTCTTTAGTTGCTCTTGAGCAGAATCCCAGGTGGAATACTTGAGAATTTTGTATATGTTTGCAACTGTATCTCTCATGTAAACTTTTGGGTTCTCATTTTGTTTTTCAGCAGATTTATGGGGTTTTGCTATTTTTGTATAATTTAGTCTGATGGGTTTCTTTCGTGTGAATTGTTGAAGGGAATGGAGGCCTTTATTGGAAGTTTTGCAACCATTAAATGGTTGAGTGCCATGAACGGACACAAAATGGACAAGCTTTCTAATCGATCCATGGAAACCCCGCATAGGTTCCGCTATGACCTCCTTGTGGAAATCTACAGAAAAATAGATGGAAGAAAACCTGAGCACTTTCACACTTCTGTTAACTGTCGAAAGCCCAAGGGTTTCTTATCAGACACCTCTGATATTCCTAGAAATTTTAATTCAATGTCTAATTTTATGAAAAAGCACTTCTATCTTCCTTTTAAAAATAAATATATTATTTATTGTATATAAATAAAATTATAATTTATTAATTTTTAATTAAAATTTTCAAATTTATTATTTATATTTTTTTAAAATAAATAAAATAAAATATTACTAAAAAATCTCATATTAAATCTATAATAAATTAATTTAAAATTATTTATTATTTCATATAAAATTTATAATCTATAATAAAAATAAATAATTATATAAATATTTAAATATTAATAATAAATAATAATATTAAAATATTTTAATTTTATTATTTAAAATATTTTTAAATCATAATAATTATACTATAAATTTTAAAAATTTAATATAAATTATTTTTTAAATATTAAATTAATTAAAATTTTATATTATTAAAATATAAATAAAAACATACATAGTATAAACAAATTTTAAAAATTAAATAAAAATAAATAAATTAAAATTTTATTTATACAAAATAAATAAATTAAAAATACATTTATTTATTTTTTGTTAAAAAGAGAAATAAATATACATTCTTTTTATAAAATTTATTAAAAAATAAAATTTTCATCAATTTTTTTAAAAAATATTTAATAAAACGCCCAAAGCCTAATGCCCAGAATCTACATTTATGTGTGTAGGAGATGGAATGGGCATGACCCACGAAAAGGAAAATAATGATTTGGGGAAGAACTTCTCTAGAAGGGCAACTAAGAAGTGCTTTTGGCAAGTGGAAGTGTTTGGAAGCACTTCCAGCAGAAACTCTCTCGAGCACACAAGATTACATGGCACACACTTAAGTATTTTCTGCTGGTTTATGCAAATTGACTCTTCCAAAAATATCAGAGCCACTAAACCACATTCACATTCCAGCCTCAAACCTAATCAGCATATTCCAAGGATGCTTTTCATTTTTCTTTTTGATGGTCAATAAATCTATTCATTCTTCCATCTCTTTGCTAGGAAATAAAAGAACTCCCATGTTAGACTGTTCAATATCAGTTTCCAGTACTGCAGTTTCTATTTACAAGATCCTGCTTAGAGCAAATCAACTAGACACAGAAAATTGAATAAGAAGATTGCTTAACTATTGTTATCCAATAATACAACACAAGGATGCTCAGTTTTACAAATTAAGCACATCTTAACACAAACAATTATCTTTCTAGGCCTGAGACATGTGCTGTTCACAATCCATCATTATATTCAGAAATGAGACCATAATGGTCATTACTCATTAGTAAGATGGTCTGGCAACTAGGAGTATCAAAGCAATTGCATGATTTTCTGATCATGATGTTGCCCAATCTAATGCTAGAGCACTTTACGACAGGATAACACATACAATATGACATGTATCTGAAAAGAAACGAGAAAATATCTTTTCTGATAAAATAAAAATATAAAAGCTAAAACATCAAGTATACGGGTGTTTATCAATACATTAATCTTTAAAGATGATCAATTCCAAAGCAATAGACTAAGGTGTAGAGTTAGTCACTTTTACCTAGCACATTACATAAGACAATGATCACGTGAAACTCATCAGTATAATTACCAAAGGGCTTCTTCACTTATTGGGATATTTGATTATCTTCTGCAAAATCACTGTCCTCGCCATACTTATGTCACTGCTGCACTTATCAGCACGTTCGCATAAAACCTCAACAGTTTCCATGAACACTTCCAACTTCTTCCTGATTTCATCAATAGCCAACTTCACCGCATCTTCTTCTCTAAGAGCAAAATCAGCATTGCTTATGAATGACTCAATCTGAATTTCCATTTTTCTTGCAAGGACTCGTATGTGATCCAAGTCCTTGATTTTAATATAAGTGCCAATGTACATATCAGTAATTAAATCCTTCTGTCCCTTAAGTGCCTTCTCATAACTATTCCAAAGGGAGTTACACCAGTCCCCCACCGAACCAATTGGAACAGCCAATGCGCCTGCCAAAGCTGTTACAACTGGAGGTGCCGCAATGGCAGCTGCCACCACCGAGAAAATTAATACAGACACAAACACAGAAACAAACAAGACATTTGACACCATCCTCCATGTTTTCATGGACTTCAATTTCTTATCAAGCTTTCTCTTTCGCTTCTGCAATCTTTCTAACATCAATACCTGCTGCTTGTGCACTGATTGAAACAACACAAAGAACTCCTCTGTAAATGGGTCCCCGGCATCCTTAAATTTCTTTAATTCCTCCAATGTCCTCAGATACTTCTTCTCACCACTACCATCTTGTAATTCTACTTCCTTGTCGAAATGTTTAACTGCAAGCTGGATAATTAATTGACTGTTTCGAGCACGCTTGAGGCATTTCTCTAGAACAGTGCAAAAATCTAAAGTCTTGATACTATTCTCAAAGTAGTCTTCAACCAAGCCAAACAAATCTCGATTGTTCCATATATCCTTCTTGCATTCCAGAATGACTTTGACCACTTCTTGGTTCATGTCAAGAAGAGACCCGGTGACCTCTTTAAGTGAGTCCAACGACAAGGAATGAACCTCAACACCAGCAGAAAACATGGTATCAGCAGAAAGCGTGTTGATAACACGGCTTGTACGCTCATGAATAGAGGCATCAAAGGATTGCAAGTCAGGATCAAGTCTACAAGCAGCCTCATATGAGGTAAGCTCAGATGAATATTCGGCATTAGCGTTTAGTTGGAGGGCCGGTGGTGGTGCATCACCACTTTTCTTCTCGCTAGTGCTAGATTGTCCCCCCACCATACTGATCTAACTGATCACAGAGGAAAAACCCACAAGTGTAAAATCAGGAATTTATTATTACAGCTTTGTTGTTAAAAGAGAATTCTATTTAAGCTTGGATGAATGACAACTATCAAAATGTTCAACACTAAGCGAAACCCAGAGATGAAGTTGAACCAGACTGCAGTATTAGCAAAAGGATAATCCAAAGTCTTCCACGAAATCAAGTCGAAAGTAGCTTAAGGAACAAAATTACACCAAAATCCGTAAAATTTGTGCAAGATCTTAAGAAGCCAGGACCACACCTTCACTGGGTGAGAATAATTAGATCCAAACTGAAATTCGCAAAAGCTAGAATCCAAACTCCATTAAAATAAAAATGCAAAAGCTTGAAGTACCTGAATATCAGCTGAAACGATAAAGGCAATTCGACTGTATCTCAATTCGATCTTCCAAAAACGCAAACAATACGAGCTCAATTCAAAGCTAAGATCTTTCGAAGAGGTGCAAATAATTATAGCAGGACAAAGATATTTCAACAAAATGGGTAATGACGAAGAAATTATAACAAGTACAGGAAGTTTAGGGCGGTTTAAGAGATGGCTTCTACATACAGGGAAATAAGACGGAGAATGCGAGAAAATGGCAAAGCAAATTAGGATAACGCAATGAAGCAAACACCCTCCTTCATTACCGAGTTTTCCACACGGTTTCAAGTATCAAAGACGCGTGTACGTCCCCAGTTGTCTGAAGGAAGACAAGGTAAAGCCGAGTTTGACATTAGAAACACAAGACAATGACCGAGTAGAGGAAAGTAAAGTAGGAAGAAGGGTCCCTGCCACGCAATTTGCCCTCCAAAGATAACTCAAGGAATTTAACAAAAACCAGCATTCCACTGCAACAATAAACGTGATTATATCACACTAACCATACTTAATTGGGTAATTAACAAGCATAATTACAATTCCAAAATAATAAAATACCTTGTTTTATTATTTTTTTAAATTTATAATTTTAAATTAATAAAAATATTAAAACATATAAATAATAAAATTAATATTTGATAGTTTTATTTACAAATATTATATTATTACTTAATTTAATATTACATATTACAAAAAAAAATCATCTTTTGATAATATATTTATATATATCTAATAATATTATTAATTTATTAAATAATTTTAAATAAATATAAAATTATTTTTAAATAATTTTATTAAATTATTATATAAATAATATGATAAATTAAGTTAAATAAAATATTATAAATATATTAGTTAATTAATTATTTCTATGTTATAATTTTAATAAAAAAAATTAAATGTTATTATTTTATTAATTAAATAAATTATTGAATCGAATTAATATTTATTTTATTTTTAAAATATAAAATAAAGTAAATAATTTTTAATTTTTAAAATTGATTTTAGTTCAATATCATTTTTTTTTAAAAAAAAATTAATTATGTCTTTATGGTTCGGATTCTACCCGAAACAGCTGCACAACCCAAAGGGTGATTGGGGTTACATTACCAGTAATTTTTATGGTGTGTCTTAGTTTATTTTTGAAATGTAGCCATTCCTTTCATTGTTTTGGTTTATCATTGAGTATTGAAATGTAGCCATTGTTGTGAGTCTTGGTAGCTCTTGAAAGTCAAGAGAGACCAAAGCATGGTTGTTTTCGGTGTACTCGTAGACAAGGTGGGTTCATTATTGAATATAGATGGCAGAAGAATTTGTCAGGAGCATGTTGAATTAACCAGATGACAGATGGGGACCCCTGTTACTGGTTTGTTAAGTTATTGGTGCAGGCGCAGACCAAGCAAAATCAGTGTCAGCGTATAACTACCGATGCAACTGAGGCAGGTATTGCAATGCAATGCAACGCACTGAAGCTGATTATAAAGGAAATTTGAAAGACGCTAAAGCTTTTGAACTGTTCGATGGAAGAACACCAAATGAGCATAGTGGAGCAGATAACAGTTAGCGAAATGAGCATAGACTGGTGTTTTAGTTTGAACAACGAAGACACTCAATGGCGGGAAGTGGGGTTCTCAGAGATGTCGTCCAAGTACTAGTAGGAGAACCATAGAGGAGCTAGTGATGGACAACCAAGCTCCCAACATTAAAATATGTGGCTCTATGTTGACAAAGAATGGAACATCTGAAACCTTTAGTTGACCCTATGAACAGCAAGGGTTTCTCATGCTATGTCATGAAACTCAGCAGACCAAATTATACAAATCAAATGCATCTAGCGCACATAGAAATTCGTTATCATAATCAGCTGAAAACAACAAAATACTTCAGCCTTTAAGCACTGGCAATTGTTAAAAGAGAATGTAAGAAGCAGCCTTCCCCAATCCAGATCAAACACCAAGAGGTGATATGATGAATGCATTTCCATATTCTTAGCAGACACCACCGATTGTCAGTCCAACAAGTAACACAAATGATGATATTATGAAAATTCTGAAACAAATATAAGGATAAAAATTAATGTGAAAATATGTACGCCACCATAAGCATCCGAAAACTTTCTTTACCGCAAAACTTATGCTATTTGTCACATTTCAGACACTCAAACCCCATGCCATGGAACATCGCTAGATTCACTGTTCAATTATCAAAGAACAGGTCTTTCATAGTGCTTTCTCCGCAGCCTGGCTTCATGATCCCTGGCACAAGCATCCTTCCTTCAACAGCAGCTAGAATCCAGTGACTCGCATATTTAGATGAAGTTAAACTAATCTATATTCTAATTATCTGTAAATCCTACAGAGGGTTTACTTGAACTACAGACTGGAAAGCATTTATGCAATTAGATATACAGAAGCAACATTAGAAGTAATTACAGTGTGTGAGAGCCCAATAAACTAAAAGTATAGATCCGTTAAACTTAGGGACAGCATATTAAATCCCTGGAACACCAATATTGAAAAAAAAAGAAGCAAATTGATACAAACATCAAGCACAGCTGGCAAGAGATACAGAGATCTCAAAATCAGTAGAGAAGCTCCGACTTTGTAAATGCCAAATATCAAGAAATATTAGTCATAAAGGCAACAACTTTCCAGGAACAGCTCCAAAGATGCAGAATACATGCTCAGGTTCTTCACAGCATTTACAAACTAGAACTGCTCAAAGTGAGTAAGAGTTAATACCAAATTCAAGAGATAAATTTGGGATCAAACATATTTATTTTGGAAACAAAGATTGCAGCTGAGAGAAAAATAAAACAAAATGCAATTTGCCCATTGCTGTAGAAGAATGTTAATAGATATAACAAAAGCTCACCTGGCAGTTCCTCAAGACGCGGTAAGCTTAAGTTTACTTTGTGTACAATCAACCAAAACCCCATTCCCCCAACCAAAAAAGCACATCAATTCTGCCTATAAGCAATATAATTAGCCAAAGCAATCATAGGCGCAGCCTTTTCCTGATCAAATTCAGACAACTGTTCTTGAGCATCTTTATTCAACTTCTCAGCTAATGCCTTTGATCCTTCAATTCCCAGCAATTTCGGATACGTTAATTTATCAGCAACCAAGTCTTTCCCGGAAGTCTTTCCTAATTCTTGAGACGACTTGGTAACGTCAAGAATGTCGTCAACTACCTGAAACAACAGCCCGATACACCGAGCAAAAGTTCTCAGTTTTTCAACTTCAACATTAGTGCCACCTCCCAGTATCGCCCCGAGAACCACAGCGCCCTCTAGTAAAGCTGCAGTCTTGTGTTCATGGATAAATTCAAGATGCTTAATTCCCAAATCCTTCTGACCTTCAGAATTTATATCAACTGCTTGGCCTGCTACAAGCCCTTCGGCTCCAATAGCCTTAGCTAATTCTCCAACAGCTCTAACAACTGTAGCAGGCGTAACCCCAATCGTAGATACAGCAATATGTTCAAAAGCAAACGCAAGAAGCCCGTCACCGGCTAAAACGGCAACATCTTCGCCGAAAACTTTGTGGTTCGTTAGTTTTCCGCGACGAAGATCGTCGTTATCCATGCAGGGCAAATCATCGTGAATTAAAGACATGGTGTGAATCATTTCAACTGCGCAGGCGGCTGGCATGGCCATCGACTCGTCACCGCCAACTAGCTCACAGGCAGCGATGCAGAGCACCGGGCGGACGCGCTTGCCTCTTGCGAGCAAAGAGTAGCGCATGGATTCGTGGATCTTTACCGGTTCACGGAGTGAAACGGCCGCGTCTAAGGCTAGATTGACAGAATTTGCTTTCTGTAGCATGTAAGACTTGAAATCGAAAGCGGGTTTTGGGTTTTCTTCAACAGTCTGTTGTTTGGTGAGAACTGCAGAAATTGAAAGGGGTCGTTTCAGTTTAGGCGAAACAAAAGAGATGGGCATTCGTTTTAGCAGATTAACAGGCTGAGTTGTTGATTTGCTAGCTTGGTTAAAGATTGAGGAGGTGAGAATCCATGTTCCGGGATTCACAGAAGTCATGTTGGTCTCGTTGAGAACTTCAGGGATCTTTCTAAGCAAGTACGGACAACAAAGAGAAATCGAAATGAGAGATTACAGAATCTGATCGCCTTCGTTTGGCTAAGGCTTACTTCTACTTATCCTGATTCCTGAGAGCCATAAATGGAAATGCAGGACTACACGTGAGTTGCCTAATCGATTGTGGTGAACAAGGATTATCTTGCCATTTCCCACACCAAACAATGATTCTTTCCTGGGGATTTTTATATGCAGAGAGAATGTGTGAATATGATTAATGGGAAATGCGATCCGGAGGCCAACCCATGGAGAACAAAGATAAATAATTTAGGATTCAGGATTTCGCGGACCCCGTTGACAATTCACAGTTTCTGTTAGTATTCCACTTGCCATTGGCGTCATCTGAGGTTAAGACAACAATAAGCACAGATTACTGTTATGTTTGAATTTTTATTTTACCCAATTATTACATACGTGCAAATTGCTTTTGGCAAATATTTATTAATTAATATTATTTTTTTTATAATTATATAAATAATTTTAATAATTAAAATTAATGAATCTTTTATTATTATTAGTTTAATTTAAAAATTATTAATAAAATATATTTTATTTATTTATTTATTTATTACTAAAAGCTTAGTTTACAATCGATTCAAACCCAATTCCTCCGACCAAAAGGGGACATTAATTCTGCCTACAAGCAATGTAATTAGCCAAAGCAATCAAAGGCGCAGCCTTTTCCTGATCAAATTCGGACAACTGTTGTTGAGCATGTTTATTCAACTCCTCAGCTAATGTCTTCGATCCTTCTATCCCCAGCAATTTCGGATACGTCAATTTATCAGCCACCAAGTCCTTCCCCGCGGTCTTTCCTAAGTCCTGGGACGACTTGGTAACGTCGAGAATGTCGTCAACTACCTGAAACAACAGCCCGATACACCGAGAAAAAGTTCTCAGTTTTTCGACTTCGTCATCAGTCCCACCTCCCAGTATCGATCCGAGAACCACAGCTGCCTCTAGTAGGGCAGCAGTCTTGTGTTCGTGTATAAATTGAAGATGATCAATTCCCAAATCCTCTTTACCTTGAGAGATTATATCGACTGTTTGGCCAGCCACGAGCCCTTCAGTGCCAATAGCTTTAGCTAATTCTCCAATGACTCTAATAGCTCTAGCAGGCGTAACATCAGTTGTAGATACAGCAATATGCTCAAAAGCAAACGCAAGAAGCGCGTCACCGGCTAAAATGGCAATATTTTCGCCGAAAACTCTGTGGTTCGTTGGTCTTCCACGGCGAAGATTGTCGTTATCCATGCAGGGTAAATCGTCGTGAATTAAAGACATGGTGTGGATCATTTCAACCGCGCAGGCAGCTGGCATAGCGACCGACTCGTCACCGCCAACTAGCTCACACGCGGCGATGCAGAGCACCGGGCGAACGCGCTTGCCGCCGGCCAGTAAAGAGTAGCGCATGGATTCGTGGATTTTCAACGGTTCCCGCAGTGAAATGGCGGCGTCTAAGGCTAGGTTGACAGAATTTGCTTTCTGAAGCATGTAAGCGTTGAAATCGAAAGCTGGTTTTGGGTTTTGTTCAGGATTCTCCCCTTGGGTGAGTACTGCTGACACTGAGATGGGTTGTTTTTGTTTTGACGAAACAGAAGCTCGTTTCAGCTGATTGAAAGGCTGAGTGTCTCGTTTTAGTGGATTCAAAGGCCAAGTTCTTGATCTGCTAGCTTGGTTAAAGATGGGTGAAGTGTGAATCCATGCTCCAAGATTAACACAAGTCGCCATGGCTGAGTAGCTGAGAACTTACGGGATCTTATTAAACAATGATGGAGGAGAAAACAGAAACGGAAACAAAGGTAGATTATAGAATCTGGTCGTCTGAGGCAAGGCTTCCGTTTATACTGATTCTTAGGGGTTATACATAGAAATTCAATACTTGGGCCAATCAACATGCAAAATATAGAAAAAGGTTTACAATGAAATGGTTATATTCTATTAATTTATTTAATATAAAAATTTATTTATTAACAATAATAAAACAAAAAACATTTATTATTAATAAATAACTTTTTTATTATCTTATTAATTAAATAATTTTCTTATATTAATTATGTTAAATTATTAATTATTTTACAAAAATTAAATTATTATATATAATTACGAATTTTGAGAAATTAGTAATGGAAGGCGTCTTAAGCTAACATAAATTAACGATAAAGAGTGAGTGATTGATTATTTAAACCACAGTTGTTACAGAGTGGAACCACTTTTAGTTGTCCAGTCAAAGAACATGTCCCCAGTCCGACAAGTACAGTTGAACAACTTCCACATGGGTCTCGGGTTTTACTTGTATGGGTCAGTTCCAGTCGGGTCTTGGGACTTCTCTTGTATGTGATTGGGAACGCATGCTATGCTTGCTCAACCACTCGAGCATATGAAAACTTCCGGAGATGGGAACTTAATCTTCCTCGGACCGCCCCGCATCCCAACTTGGACTGGGTCTCTAATATATTAAACTTATGAGTGATTATGATAGTTTGATTAAAACGGAGGCGGGCGTGAGATCGAGCATCATTTGACTTGGATGACGTGGACTCCGACTCTCTGCCAGCAAGCGACATTACAGTAACCTGTGTGTAATAGATGCTAGATACACTTGACACTACCATCTGATGATGCCCTGTGTTAGAAGTGAAAACTGTCTATGGTCACTTCATATTTTTCCTTTTTCGGTCCGAAAGAAAACTAGAACTATTTCCATGTCAACCTGATGATCTCTTCTTTGACTGACTTTACTACTTGTGTAGGTAGAGTGTGCTGATTATAAAGAACCCAACCATATGCAAACAATGGACAAAATGAGCAGCTGAGATTTCTCCAGGTTAAAAGGTGGGGACTGTGCTACGGAAGGGATGTGAGGCGGAGAGAGAGAGAGTGTGTACCGTAGTGAAAGAAGCTCCATAATATGGGAAGCCGGCGGTTATGAACCTCTCATACTCATTGTGTCGGTAGGGCCGTATTGGAATCTGCATGATTTGCATTACTTTAAGTTAATATATATTTTTGAGATTATAACTTAATTGTATATTAGCAATTAACAAAAGCAGTAAATTGTTTTCTTGAAAGATAAAGCAATGCTTGTCAGCCATATAGATTTCCTGAGTATGTTTTCCCAACCTTCTAAGCCTAATAGAACTCCTCAGCATGTCAAATATGGTCCAATAGACATTACTGTACATATCATACTGATCTACACCCGGTGCTTTGATTCCCTCTGTGTGTGTGTGTGTGTATCCTGCTCTGTTTTTTTATTCAAACATTCCAAGTACGTTATTTTTCCCATTTATTCAACCACGACAGGGAAGATACTGAGCTCAAGTTGCCTAGCATACGAAACAAACAAGAGGTTTGTTCAACCAAAGCTTACCTGTTTGGAAAGAGTAGGCTAGTGCAACCAAGCCCGTGAATGTGATAGTCAACTTTAAACGGGAAAACTCGTCAGGCACCTTGAATGATGTATGATACTGACCCTGTCACATTAGGCAAATGGATCAAGAGAGATAATCACACAAGTATGGTTGGAAGATTGACTATACATGTGGCTCGTCGAAAAGATTACTTTTTGATTGGTGTTTAGAATTTCAGCACATAAGGGGTCATCACCCAGAACTGGACCTGAACATCATTGGCCACGTATGGTTCCCAGCATTAAATAAAGTAACAATTAAAAACGATTCACAGTCAGTAGGTAAAAAGACTGACAAAAGAAAATAAGAGGAGGCATTATCAGGTCATCTTTGTGGTGTCTAACATTAACAACCTAGATATTAAGAAGAACAAGACTTAGGACAGTGCCATAGTCAACAAAATTGAGTCTGAGATTGTGATATAATCATCAGCTACCTCTGACATCGCTAAGCTCTATTTTATTACACTGAACTTTACTAGAACATCAGGTTTATGCAAACCACATCAAGCAGATATAATTCGGGAAGTCACTAATGAAACCTCACCTTTAGATGGCCCCTTTTAATGGAAAACCCATTTGCTAGGTTCAGATACAAACTGTTCATTAATGGATTTGTCATATCTGACATTAGAAATGCACATACAAGTAAGTTTTTCACCATCAAATTAACAAATTAAGTAATCAAGACCTTTGTTTGCATGTAGAACACATATGGGGGGGGGCAGGCGGGAGATCAATATGTAAGAATGAGAATTCATCAAAAAGTAACACAATCAAATAAGTCAGCACCATCAAGGTGGAAAGTTCTATCTTTCTTTCCATCTTGAGATCATCCAAACAAAATTTTTTAGCATCTACAAATATCAATAAATCCAGTTTAAAAATTGAAATAAAACATAAAGCAGCATGCAAAATTATCATGCTTCACTTATTTAAGTTCCAAGCTTTTTGCACACCAGTTCTGAACAATCTGAATTACATGCAGAAGTAAGTTTCACATCAATAAAAGTGAGAGCGCACCAGAGAAAGTCCAGCGGTTAAAAGCCATCACATAATTACATACCAGTTGTTAAACATATCTTAAGAGCCATTGATCATAATCCGAGCATTGTTTCTAGCCTGCATCATGTAAACACCGCCCTTTAGCACATGTTGGTTTTTTTGACTGAATGCTTAATTTGCTGAATTGGCTATTTTATGTAATTAAGTAGGTTTGTTTTTCTTAGTTAATGAGAATTTACAACACTTTTAGGTGAATAAACAAGGCACTTATTTATTTATTTTTCTTTCGCTAAATGTAAAAAGTTTGAATAATTTTATTAAATCTCTTCACCTCACCTACTTAACTTATTTAAATCATTATAAAATATTCTTCTTTTCAAAAAGATAACATATTTTTTTGGTGCACTATCTCTCTCTTTCTCTCAAATTCATTCGTCAAGATTTTCAATTTAGAAATATCCAAACCTAATTAATTTGAATTTTTTAATCTTTCGTTTTATTCTAATTTATATCAAGGTTGTCTTACAAATTGAAAAATGTATACTTGCTTTCCATATAACATCATAAACTACAACAATACTCAATTTACAATAGTTCTTGTTTACGTGTATGAGTGAAAATTGTTATATCATTTAGTTAACATTTAAAAGTATTGATTTTTCATATATTTGTTTTTATTTGGAAAGAAGGAAACAACTTAATATTTCAGGTAAAAACACAAATCTATCATTTAGATTCAAATGTTCAAGTCTATTTAATTTCAGGCTTGGTTAAACAATTAAAATAGCAAAGTAAAACATATGTTGTGTAAAGAAATGATGACATTGAACCCAATTAAATATATAGGTCAAGAAACATTCATCATCGGTGGGATCAACTTAACAAATTGGGAAACACATGTGTGTAAGTTGGAGTGCATGCATCTATTATGGAGAGCCAGCTTACCTGCAAAACTGAAACAAATGAAATGGCAGGTCTAGCAAACCAGGGGGGCTTTGACAACTTGGAGCTTGGATCAGCAGAATACGCTGACGGAGAAGCTGATAGCCCTTTCAAAACCTATAAAAACTACATTGTGTGAAAGGACATCAGAAGCCAAAAATAATTCCCCTATCGCCAAAATGGAGAGCTTAAAGAAGTTCTGTGGATATGCCTTTAACTGCAGAATCATTTGAATACACTCGAACAAATACAACACAGCCATGTTTAAGGTACCAGACTATTAGTTGCATTCACTGACTATGCAATTCCTTTAAAAAGACAGGTGACTGTTAATTACAGCACACAAAACCATTCAGAACTCAAGAAATTGAAGTTCATATCAATTTTCTTTCTGAAATTACATACTGAGCGGTTGAAAATGAAACTGATCTCAATTTTTGAGGGATCGAAGAATGACATTAGATTGAATAAAATCCTGACTAGCAATCAACTTATGATCAATCAAATCCAAATTTATCATTTTTTAAAAAGTAGTGGCTTATAAAATCGACACTGACCTCGTCAAAATCAGCCCCCAATTCCGCGGCAATTTTCCTGTTCAAATCGCATGCACGTTCATAAGCGGCTAAGATCAAGTCGTGGCCGAACCACTAAACCCTGCCGGTATCAACTCAAGAAACGACAGTCGTGTAAAACATCTTCTGAAACCAACTAATTCATTGAACTGACGGTCGGCTGACATCGCACAGGTACTAGCCATATCGTTGGAGAAAGAGCACGGGACCGTCGGCGGTCGAAGCCGCAATTAAGGAAGTTGAAGAAAATGGAATGAAACGATTTGAGATTAAACTCATCGAACAAGACTAAGAGGCGGCGATCCGCCGGCTTTTCCCGTGAGAGGGAGAGACAGAGTACCGGTAACATCGTTAATATAAATTTAACGTGAATTTATAAATTTTAATTAATATAAAATAACATAATTATGATCAAATATATATATATATATATATTCGTAAAATTAAAATTAATTATATTAAATTATAATTTTTAATAAAATTAATTTTAAAAATAACTCAAATTCAAAAATTAATTTAATATTAAATAATATTAGATTTTTAATTATATTTTTTTAAAAAAATTATTTAAATTTTCAAAAAAAATTTATAATCAATCGTGATTATAAATAAATTTAATATGTTAATATGAATTACAACTGGGTGGTGGTTCGAAACCGGTCATTCTCTAGCAAAGGTGGTGAAGAAATGTTGATGGTGGCCGAGCTGCAACAGCGGAAGCAGGGTCCACGTAGTTGTCATTTGTCATTCATTATCTCTCTTCATTTCCTCACTTTGTTCAAAACCACCCGACACTTCTCGTGGATTGAATCAAATCAATGCACGCCTAAAATTCTGTGTTTGTGTTTGTTGTTGTTTCTCTTTGTGGCTTTTTCTCAAACAGGTAAGTTTTTGCATCTCCTGTTTTCCTTTTTTTTTGTTTTTTTTTCCTTTCCTTGAATAATGTCATCCCAGATTCTTGTATAGTCTTGTTGCCATTTTTGCAGCACCTTAAGGATTTCGGGTTTTAGTTCGGTCATAAATTTGGAATTTTTAAAATTTTGTAGCTTTTTTTTTAATGATATTTCTTTAACTCAGCATGAAGATTTATGATTAACCATATCATGACGGCTCAGTAACTGATTTTTAAAGCGTTGATCCGGTGAATGGCCACAATAGAAGCTCACTTTGCTACCTGTTGGAGCCAACTTTTGGAAAGTATCATAGAATTCTTAAACGTATAGCTATAAATTTCATGATGTTTATTGCACGACGTAAATTGAAGGATCTTAAATTGTATATGCAGGAGCAAAAGTTATTAGGAAGAGTCGTTTTCTGGGACTCCACTCGTAGGATAGATTGCGGGACACGGAGTGTAAGACAATAGGTAGTGGGATGGTACATTATCTATTGAGAAACGTGCGCAATAGGTTTACGCAATAGCTCATAGTTGGATGCTTAAATTGGTCGCATTTGATTTACACGCATTTTTCCCCTCATAATCACGTTTGCAGGCAAAAACGTTTTGATTATAATACAAGTGGTGGTTGTATCTCCTAATTCTCTTCTGTCAAACTGAGGATTGAAACCGGAGCAGGCTATAATTCATAATAATAAGCCCTTAAAATTCCCCAAGGTGTATTTTTTTCATTTGATTGATTGATTGATTAAAAGAGATTGTTTAGGAGACTAAATTTTCTCAATAATGTCCATGCATATGATTCCTGTGAAGAGTGAATACATGCTGATTAATTATTTTTATTTTTATTTTATTGATTGTAGAAGAAATGATTCGACTATTTAAAGTAAAGGAAAAGCAGAAAGAAGATGCTAAAAATTACTCTGGAGGTGTACATGCGAAAAAGCAGACAGCTGGGGAATTGCGTCTCAATAGAGGTTTCTCTTATGCATTGGATGATTGCATCCTTTTCCTTCATTTTGGTTGTCTGTGAGCTGAGTGTGTATTACCTATATCATATTCCACTGTTTGTGTTTGTGAGTACCATTTTTGCAAAGTTTTATCAGTAATTTTGGAAATCAATCTTGAGATGGCATATTTATGGCTCAAGAAGCAAAAAGTCGAGGAATATAATGGAGAAAATGGATTGAAACACCCGGATGACATTATGAAGTGGCTTTGGATCTCTTTAGTACCCAGTTTCCCAATTTTGTTTTTCTTTCAAATCCATACTACTAAACAGAAACTGTAAATTCTATCTAATAATCCAGATTATGCCACATTTAATGGTTTTATACTACCAGTTGGTCAAACCTGTTTATTGTGCCGATTTTATGTTATGAGAACTTTTTAACATTCAATTGATTCTTCATTACAAAAGTTGAAATTTTGAGATGGTCTTCTTCATTTTGCAATCTCTGGAAACTTGTGTGTTAGGGATTTCAATCTGACAATCAATGTTAGGGATTTCTATCCGATAATCAATGTAATTGCCAGGTTTGGTAGTGTACTTTATCTTTCTTTAAGTTTGCTACTCCATAAATTACATATAAAGGGGTTGGATTTATGTAATAAGTCAGATTTATGTAATAAAGGAGTAAGGTACAAAAGATTCATTTAATGGTATATTTGAGTTGTCTTTTCTTAAGGGTAGCTTTTGAAATTGTCTTCCTAAATTCAATCATTTTACTCAACAATCTGGGACTCTTACATCACCCCTAGAATTTTACTTCTTGTAGATATCACTGAGCTGAACCTACCTGATTCTTGCTCCATAAGATTTCCCAATGGTAAGGATGATTTGATGAATTTTGAGGTCTCAATCACACCTGATGAAGGTTATTATAAGTAAGGAGTTTCTCTTTTATGCCTCTTGTGCTTGGGATTTATACAATCAAGTACTCACTGCAATATCTCTTTTTAAGAAAAGAAAATAAAATAAATGTTGCTTTTTATTTTGCTATAGTTCTATTTTTATTATAGACTTCAATGATCATTTAATTGTATCCTTGTCAAACGTTGTTATAGAGATGGCACATTCTTGTTCACTTTTGAAGTTCCTCCTATCTATCCACATGATGCACCAAAGGTCAAGTGCAAGACCAAGGTAGAACACTCCCCCTGTCATTATTTCCACTGAGACATTTTTTCCTTTCTATAGTCATCGTTTGTGTTACTCAGTGATGTTCTAGTTTGGCCTTAATACACGTTTGAATCTAACTTGTAGGTCTACCATCCAAATATTGACTTGGAAGGAAATGTTTGCCTGAACATCTTAAGAGAAGATTGGAAGCCAGTCCTCAATATAAACACGATTGTTTATGGATTATATCATCTCTTCACGGTAATCCTTGTCAGTCAATGAATGTTTCATATTTAAGTTCATCCAACACCTGAGTTTTGTATGTAGGAGCCAAATCATGAGGATCCCCTTAATCGTGATGCTGCCGAATTGTTGAGGGATAAGCCAATGTATTTCATGTCAAATGTGAGGACGGCTTTGGAAGGTGGGTATATAGGGGATGAATACTTTGATCCCGTTATGTAGCTTTTGTTGATAGGATCACACTCAATACGAGTGCCAGGGCCAGGGCCAACAAGTTATCGATGCCGTTTGTATAACTTACTTACAAACTGAGATGTTTTTTAGGTCTTTCCTTTTGTTTTCTCTGTGAAACTGAGGGAATTAATTCCTGAAAACAACATCTTGGATGTTACTTCTTTTCATTAATCAATTTGTTCTTTTTGTAATGCTGACCTGTATAGTTGGTGTGTGCATATTTTGTACCTCAAAGATTAATGTCATTATCAATGTGTGGAAATTAGTCTTAACATTACTTCATTTTCACAAACCTCTTAGCATCAACTCAGAAAAAGGGATTTCTTTTTGCTAAATTGCCTGAATGCTATTCATCAAATGTCCCAAACTCAAGAGAGTCAAATCATACTATACACATGATTTGGGCTCCTGCCATCCTTATTAAAGCGAGATTCAAAACATTTCTTCTTCTTTCAAACTGGCCAGTCTAGCATTTTCACGGTCCCGCTTAAAAATCTTGTACAAGGGAGTGTAAAACAGGCAACATAAACCAAATGGGACAGCCATCGTTGACAGAAGCCCCCTGGACAAAGCAAAAGCCTCTCGCGGGGACCCTTTAACTGAATCAACAGACTTTGAATCATAGCCAAACATCTTTTCTGAAAGAATTCCAACCAAAGGTGCAGCAAAAGAAGAGAATGATCCTTCGAAAGCACGGTCAAATGCATAGATCATGGTCCGGTGTTTGGCGGGGACGACCTCGGCAAACATAGGGCCATTTGCAGCAGTGCCATTCCAGCTAATGGTTAAGCCCATTAAGAGGAGGGTGACAGCAAATGTGTAATAGCTGCTAACTGATTGTGGGATCACTTTAAGTAGGAACCATGAGAATGGGATACCCATGAAGGCACTGAACTGCGCACAGATGATGCGGCCCGAGTGAGGATGTGCCTGTGACATTCGGTCTGCTGCTACTCCACCGAGGAAGGATCCCAAGGCACATCCAATAGCAAAAAGACTTAAGAGGGCCGCTGTACTATTATGATCAAAACCTGCAAAAAGGACAAAGAGACATCATACATTGTGAACGTAAACCGATGAAATCCAGTATGGTTGCCTTCTTTTTATCATAACTGGAATGAGATTTGGATATGCCCTTACCAATTAATTCAAACCACATGGTAAAGAATACCATGGCAGTCCATGGTAGTGAACCAACTATGCCCTGCAAGACAATGATCTGAAATGTTGGAACTTTGATGACGGCTTTTGTGGCCATCCAAGACTCCAGCCAAACGGATGATACACTAGTATTTCCCTGTTCTACTAACCCATCCCTGAAACAGAAAGCAGCATAATTACTGCACACGCGGTGTGCATACACACAAAAAAGAGTTATTTAAAGCAATACAGCAGACAAATTTAAATAGCTGCAAGACACTAAAACAGATGATGCATCTTCAGAATCTTGAGCAAAAGTTATGTACCTGTCTGAATTTTCGCCAGTACCATGACTGACGCTAGTTATTTTTCTTGGGTCAACAACAAAAAGGAAAACAAGGATTCCGATGAGTACACTCAATGTAGCCATCATAACGAAGGCACATCGCCATCCTGGGATTCCCCAGAACTCTTGACCAGCCATGATTGTTGCCAAAACTCCACCTCCTATACCACCCACTGTACCAACAAGGCTTAGCGCGCCAAATCCAGCCCCCCTCACACCATCCTTGTAGCTATCAGCGATGAAGGATTGGAGTGCTGGTATAACAATAGCCAATCCAAAGCCATTCACTGCTCTCCACATTACTACCTGAAAGAAATGCTGGCTTGCACCTACTGCAGCAGTCGATAAGGCCCAACATAAAATACCAATTGTTAGGACTGCAGGCCTGTCATGGTTAACAACAAGTACACCAGCCAAGGGTGATGACAGTCCCTGCACAAAGTTCCTTACAAATGTGAGATATCCAAGATCAGATGGCCCAGCATTAAAAGCTTCACTAACTTCTTTGTAAACAGATGGCAGCAGACTTTCATCAGCACGTTCCATTATAGCAGCCAGGTTGATAAGAATGAGAGAAAAAGAAACCCCCAAAATCTTTCTTGCTCTGTGAAAAGTGAACATATTGCCAAGAGACAGAAGACAGAGTCAATGCTGAAAGTACATCTCTTCAATACGATGAAACAAAATTGGTTGAAAAACGCATGTGTTGTAAATATTTTGGTACTTTGATCACATAACATGGGAAAAACATGCATATTAGAATGCGCGAAGTTAAACACTACAAGTCATTTCATAAACCTTCAACTAAGCAACTTTTCCAACATAGTCCTGGCAATAAATTAACATTAAGTGGAGTGAAATTCAGTCGTATATGGTCCAACTGTACAGGAACGAGTGGTGCAAAGGTTACCATTGGTTTTCTATATCAATCTTCAATACCTACTCGCATGAAGTAGCATATTATAAGGATATGGCATGAGTTTTCAATCCATCCCATGCGAGCATACAATGAGATGGCGGGACAAAATTAGTAGGAAGAAAAGCATTGTTCAGCAGAAATCCCCAAACAATGAATCATTTCCGAGCGTGTAGTGGGGAGAATCCACATACAGAGCACATTTCTCGAGGGTAATATCCTTCAAATTTTACCTGAACTCATTTATTTGATGAAATTTTAAACGAAGATCCAGTGTTTTACTACAATGAAAGCATACTGTGTCAGAGGCCCGCAAAGCATCCACACGGCATTTATGCACATGCATGAAGAGAAGTTTAATCAATTGAAAATGAGGAATTTTGCTCTCAATTAAGAGAAACAGAGAATTTCACATCAATTCTATTAATCGAAGGTAGCTTTTTTCACTCTGGATAATCTCTTCCATGAAGAGTAGTTATTGAGGCTGCGTTTCCGAGAAATTATCTACGTTTCCGGGAAACTACACTGAGAAATCTTGAATTTAGAAAAAAGAGAGGATGTGCTTGTCTTCTTTTCTGCTACGAAATCATTGCAATTCGATTAAGATAACAAAAACATGCGGGAACTCACTTCATAGTTTCGAGATGTCTAAGAAACAGAGGCTTGGATCTTGAACCCGCACCCGAACCAAATCTGTGATTATTCCGATTAAGGCCCATGAATAAAGAACACACCACTCTTACAAAACCGAAAAAACAACAAGTCGATCTCGGACACCCTCTTGTCTGGTTGTCCCAATGAACTCTTACCATCAAAATAATTATTTCTATATTTGACTACCATATTCTAAATCAGACATCACAAAATAGTCAAAACGCAAACATTTTTATTCCATGAAAAATAAGGGAAGAGGCCAGAAAACAGTCTTCATAGCCGAGTGAGAAGAGATGGCTGTCGAACGTGTGCGCGCCGCGGAAGTTGCGTATGATTTTCACCTGGAAAATTTGTTACAGTTTCAGTCTCTGTGTCAAGTTGCGATTGGTTAGAAAGTCAAGATCATCGGATCAGGGCTCATCAGGCATTAAAGGATAGCGATGGGGTTGCTGTTCGTGTTTGCGTACGTGGATTTATGGTTGTCCGCAAGATACAGCAGTTACTGTTGTCCCCTTCGTTGACTTACGGAGATCTTATCTTCATGGCGGTCGTAGAGTCGCGTCCGTTCAACACCCAGTCTCTCGCATGTAACGCCTGGCTTAATAATGTCATAAAATTAGGAACCGTTAACTGTTTAATAAATATATTCCTTAAATGGCCATTAACGTTTGTTATTTATTAAATTATTTGTATTTAATAATAAAAAATTTTATTTATTAATAATAAATAAAAAATTAAATTTATTAATTAAATAAATATTTCTTATAATTTAAATTTTTTTATAATAATAATTAAATTATTTTATTTAAAAATTTTACCCAATGGGCTCGCCCGATGGTCCCATTGAAAAGTCGTACGCACGTGGGGTAGGTCCAATGTCCGTTTCAAGATGGAGAGGCGCATAGAGTTGGCCAGGGGGAGGGCAAAATAGTACATTCAAGATAAAGGGTCATTAATGAAGTCGTCGAGCAGCTAGAGAATGGTCTTCCAGTAATGGACTCCCACGTGGTTTCTTCTACCAGCCATGAACAATCAGAGTATCCCCCTACTTGCTTCTGGGGACAAGACCACAAAGGGAGACGTGGTCCTAGCATGAAGGCCACGCTCGCACACATCCCTTGTTTTGAACCGCACGCGTGGGGCGGGTCTTGTTGCCTTCACAACCCTTCAAGCTTAGCTGTCCCCGTCTTCTTCTTCAGTCTTATTAGCTGGATCCGCACGAGTCTAATACTCGGGCCATTGAATTCAGACATTTCCCCTCTACTGTACAGTTATACAGAGTACAATTCCCCTCTGGGCTTCGGAGTTTATACGCAAAGGAATCGTCGTCGGCTGAGCCAAGCCGTTCTGTTTAGTTTGCTTAACACGTCAAAGCTGGATGTGGTCCCCATCGGCCCCGGGCTTCCTGAAACTGATTATCACGTCAGAGACTGCCCCGAATACCGGAGAGAAAGAAGGCGTCTGCTGTTAGTCTTGACCGTGGGAATTGGTTTGGAAGAAACAGTCCCAACTTCTTAAGCGTCCGATGAAGGAAAGAGTTAAATCACACGGCCACCAACGCAACTGATGGTGTCAATAATGGAGGCGCCCATGTCACTGGCCCCACTTTATCAGAATTTGAGTTTCCCAGTATGCTTCTCCGTTACAACTCAATCGCGGAAATACTGATTAATTAAATTAATTAATATTTTTCGAAAAGAAAATAAGAAAAATTAGATGAGCAATGATCTGCTGTCTTCTCTCCAGTCTTAAGTCGGTGTCAGGAACGTAAATTCCAAATTACCAAGGCTTTTCTTTTTTTTTGAAAACCTCAGGTTTACTGATTGCTGACATGCATGTTCCATGTTGAAGTACGAGTGACGTCATAGATTCGCTACAGGATTACCACTCAGATGCTATAGGATTAGCTTAAAAATAGTTTAGTCCTGAATTACATCCATGATCCTCAAAGAGCACTTGAAAATCTCTAAACTACCCTTTTCCAATCTTCAAATCTATGATCGTGTGAGAAAGGGAACTGAGGGAGGAGAGAGAGGGGAAAGACTAGAAGAGTCTAAGAAACAAGCAAGCAACAGACTTGCATAACTTCTGTACAAATCTTGGAGAAACAGAACTCAGAGCTTTGGTCGTCGTGAGAGAGAGAGAGAGAGAGAAGGAAAGTCTTCTGTTCTGTCTGTCAAGTGCAACACTCTCCCCTCACAAACCACAACCTGGAGGTTCAAAAGAGAAATAATTTCCATAGATAGGAGGAAATGACAGCGGGAGGGTTGTCCGGAAGGTTACCGACGTGGAAGGAGAGAGAAAACAATAAGAGGAGGGAGAGAAGGAGAAGAGCCATCGCTGCTAAGATATACGCGGGGCTTAGAGCTCAGGGTAACTTTAAGCTCCCAAAACACTGTGACAACAACGAGGTCTTAAAGGCTCTCTGTGCTGAGGCTGGCTGGGTCGTTGAAGAAGATGGTACTACTTACCGCAAGGTTTGTTCGTTTTCCCGATCTAATTTCTTCAGTTTTCTTGCATTAAAGATCACGATTTTTTGCTTATAATTATTGGATTTAACCTGTGCTTTGACTTTGGAGGTTTCTCTATGGATTTCTTCGGTTGTTTAGGTAGATCTTGATGCGTGTGTTATTTTAGATTTTAGATACGGATTTCGTGTTAATAGTGGAAAAGGGTTTCGTGATTTCCTTTCGGTTTTAATCTGGGAAATACCGTAGAAGAAAAGGGGTAAAATCGGAGCTTGATTTCTGGTGGTTGTCTTGATGCCCCGTTTGTTTGCTTCTTTGCTGTCCAAATTTCTCTACTATTTGAAAGATTATTGAGGATTTTCCAAAAATTTGCAGAGGTGGTTTCTCTTGCTTGGTTAATGGGTAAATTTATTTTGTGATCAGTGAACTAGTACTAACGATTATTGTTCGATCAAACCCCGAGTTTCCTCAGTTTTCTCAGAAACTGATTTTCCATTTGCCATTATCCCTGAAGGCATCGGTAAATAGCTCCACGAGCATCTCCTTATTTTGTAATCCAAGTAAATTAAGAAGGAAGGAGGGGTCGGAATTTATATTTGGGCAATGTCAGCTGCTCCACTAATCAGTTTGATAACATTTTTATGCGTTGTTTTATCTCCCACTAATGTCTCTGCTGACCTATTTAATGCAGGGGCGCAAGCCACTCCTAATCCCACCCGAAATTCCAGGTGCTTCTGCAAACATCAGTACATGTTCATCTGTTCAACCAAGCCCTCAATCCTCATCTTTTCCTAGTCCCGTGCCCTCCTACCATGCCAGTCCAACTTCATCATCATTTCCAAGCCCTACTCGTTTTGATGCAAATCCCTCAACATACCTTCTCCCCTTCCTTCGCAACATTGCTTCAGTTCCTACAAATTTACCTTCTCTTAGAATATCTAACAGTGCTCCTGTAACTCCACCTCATTCGTCTCCAACTTCTAGAGGTTCAAAACGGAAAGCTAATTGGGAATCTCTTTCAACTGTCTCCTTGAAATCCTACCACCATCCTCTGTTTGCAGTATCTGCCCCTTCAAGCCCTAGCCGTCGCCAACATTTTACACCCGCCAAAATACCAGAATGTGAGGAGTTAGATACTTCTACTGTGGATACTTGCCGTTGGGTTAGTTGCCAGACAGGACCACCCCCAGCAACAGCATCAGCAGCCCCCCCTTCACCTACATTTAATCTTATCAGACCAGTGCCTCAACAAAGTTCTTTTCAGAATGCACTTGACGGGCATGCAGGGCAAACCTGGGGTGTGGCAGTGGAAAGGGGGCGAGTTTCAGAATTTGAATTTGAAAGTGAGAGAGTGAAGCCTTGGGAGGGTGAGAGAATTCATGAGATAGGTGTGGAAGATCTGGAGCTTACACTCGGAAGTGGCAAGACCTGCGGATAAGCATCCCGAGAATTACGGGTTGAGAATGTCTAAAATGATAAAAATGAGTTTGGACTTAAGAATAGTTGTGTAGATTTCAAGGTGCATTCTCAATGATGCTTGGTTTGCTTAGTCAGTCTATGTTGCACCCACTTTGGAACGGAGTCTTCTCCGACTCGCATCCTCGATTTCAAAATTTGTTGCATCCTTTATTTTCTTTCATTTGTATAGTTTTCAGTCTTAAGGGGGCCATATCGGGAATCTAATCCACTCTGATTCTGTAGAGCAAGTCTCCAGGCAGGCATGAAGCAGGAGCTTTATTTGCTAAATCTACTGAAGCATTAGGGATGTTCATATTTTTCTCTCCCCAGTTTATGTTTACAGCATTCTCTTTCGTAGGGGTTAAATTGAATTATCAGTGCAAAGTCTCCCATGTTTTTTAATCTCCTTACAGATTTCAAGGAAAACACTGAAATCTTTTGATGGCAATTACCATTACACCTACTTGTTATCAAGCAAACACAAACATGATTGTACAAAAAAAAAGAAATTGCAAGTGCGTTTCATAATACAAACTGGGCAGATGAGTGGTCTGAATGGACAGTTTGTAGGCTTGTGATCATGGGGGGTCGAAAAGCATCTTCGGAGGAAACCTCCGAGTGGATCCCTTCCCATGTGAGCTAAGTCATGCTTGATGTTGTAAGATACCAACTAATTGATTCAATTACTAAAACTATTGTTCTCACCAAATAACCCCCTATCAACACGGGCGGGGTTGGCTGTCAAAATCTTAGTGAATAAATTCATTGTTTGAATTCAGACACGGATAAGTTTTCATTTAATTGCCTAGTCATGTTTCTATGCAGCTCTGAAAGGACGGACATTGCAGCTCGTGTTTAACTTCCTCACTATATACAATCTGTCGATCTGCCAGTGATCCAGTTAGATGTTGTTGTATGATGTATCCCTGTGGGAGTGGGACCTTGGTTTAGGCTAAGGCTGAAATGTTAGCAAGCAGGCTGCCGCCGCTGCATCGCATTTGCACACTGCCAAATCTCAACTCATCAAACTCAATCAATCATGTGTCCGGATTTTCGTTTTCATTTTCAGCATGATTCACGCGCGTGCTTATGAGCTGTCAAGAACAAGATATTGATCGTCGCCCAACCAGACCATAGTCCTAATCTACGAGTCAGTACATAGGCGTGAACTCTGAACTCCCTTGGAGCTATCAATGTCGTACGCTTTTCCTTGGCAGTGTCGTGCACGTCTTCTGTTGTGGGCTAGCATGGCTTCTTTCATTTAACACACGGATAAAACGTTTATTTCAGTCTGTAGACAAGGCACACACAATCCTTCACTTCGTTTGGGTCTCTTGGGGATGAAAGGGATTATTAGATTCCAACGTCTCGCCGAGGGTTTTGCCAGACTTTTCCAGGAGCTTTATAAATTAGAAAGAACCAAACTGAAATTCTCTCTCCCCTAACATTTGGGCCATTACATGATTGATCCATCAAGACTGGAGCCGTACTGGCTCAGTACACGAACCACCGAATATGCCCGTTCAAATCATCCATCCCGAGCAGTATTATTCAGCCAGATCACGAACACTAAATTAGACCAGGGTTTTAAGCCATGGCCCATCCATGACAATTCATCAAAGAATAGATTCGAATTAAGCCAAAATAAATTAAAATAAAAAAAATTGTGGGGTGAGAGAGGCTCGAACTCTCGACCTCAGGATCACTCAGAAGCTATGAGACCTACGCGCTAGCCAACTGCGCCACCACCCCTTGGTTATGATCATGAGAGCATCAAGTTATCTAATGTGCAGAGCAAATCAATTTGATTTATGATCAAGTGAAGGCAGTGAATACAAACGAGGCTTTCATAGTTGAAACAGCCCAGTTGATACCAATTTTTGTTTTCTTTTATAGAGAAAAATAAAATAATAATAATAAACTCTAGGGGCTGCTTTACTTTACAGCTTGGATACTATTATAAAATATCCCTTTCGCAATGAAAGCCGCCGTTGACTATCTATGTATGGCAAAACTCATTTCATTTTCTGTGTATCTTCTGAATGCGACTTTCACTCTTTAATGACACATGCAACTCAGGATCCTGTTCTTACCGAGCAGTGTCAACTGACTACTGCTGGCCTGGCCATGAAGATAAAATTACTAGTTTATTCTCTGCGACAGCGTGCGGTGACATTAGCTAACAAATGGAATCATACAACACAATACCTATGGCGGCACATGTTATGACTGTTGACACAAAATAAGGACATGGGTTAGTGAAACATAGTTGATGGTCAAGTCGAGGACTCCCTTGAGCAACTGGGAGGATTGGGCTTCTTCATCTCTTCATTGGGTATATTCTTTCGGCTAGTTATTTAGCTGTTCTTGTTCAAGCACAGTTAAATTCTAAGACTGTGTATTCGTAAAGATCAACCATGATTTGATACAACGCCGGCTGTTTTTCGACATATCGATCGTTAGTTGTCAGTATTTGTAATTTAAAAAAGGGCTGTTGCGCCTAACTGCTGTTGCCAGGAATAATATAAGACCTCATCCGAATTGTGCGCCGGTTGACACGGCTGATTCTAATATCTAAGTGTTCGTTGCTCATCCTAATTAATTTCTTTAATCTCTACTCTCTTTATTCATTGCTGACAGTTAAGTGCTTTCACCCCGTATAAACCAACAAGACAGAAGATCAACCACTGCTATGATTTACTTAAAAACAAACTAGTAAAGCAGCTTCTTAACTTCGTCTCTGATTTTCCAGGAGAAATGCAAGAGACAATCGACACGCAGAAAACTTATCTGCTGGGCTAGACATTTTCAAGCGCGGCCTTTGAACTAGTTTATCACAGGCTACCATTTGGATAGTTTTCCAAAGGTCAAATTACACAGGCAATATTAATAACCATCCTTTGACATTTCATTGATTCTGTATATTTCTCTAGATGCTTTGCCATCAATTTTGATTGTTGATATATTAACATAATTACTTGTTCTGATGAGTAACCCTTGTATTATAAAACAACCGTTATGCCAACTCATTGCTGTAATTATTTGTCCAGAAACAGCCTGGAGTACCATCTTGTGCTTGACTTTCATTGTAAAATATATGGGATTTGATGTCATTAATCAATATCAATGACCACAACAAGACTCCCACGACTGCTGCCAAATTGATTAGGAGGAATCTCACTGGAGTCTATAAATTTTTTGTACCTATAATCAACCAATTCATATTAGTCATACCAACATTTAATGTACTAATTAAAGAGACTTTCTCCAATTTCTTAGACAACTAAGGCATGCAATTGCCTATTTGCTGAAAGCCCTAGAGTTTATTACCAATTATTTTCTCTCCTAAAGATCATTTATACTTTTATGAACATCTTCTCGGTTAAATCATATCTTCTCCCTACTAAAATTTTAAATTTCTTAATCCAAAAAATATTTTTTTTATCAACAAAGTTGCCAGTAAGAGATAAGAAAAGAGATTTAGGTTCGATAATTTTACGATATTATTATATTGATAAGAAGAGAATTGAGTTTTAGGTACAAAATTTTTATCGCATTATTATGTTGATACGGTAAAATTGTTCAATTATAAACTTTTACACGTATTAATTAATAATTATAATTTAAGAGAGAAAAAATTATAAAAATAAATTAATAGAATTAAATAAATAAATTTAGTTATTAAAAATTTATACTTAAATGATTTTATTATATCGGCACAATAATACAGTAAAATTGTTTTATTTAAAATTTTCTTTTCAAGGTAAGGTAAGAAGCTAATGAGACTTTTCAAATAGGAAAAGGACTTGATTCACTATTATTGGAGCAAGGCTCCAAATGTTGTTGAGCCGGGGTGGAGTTATACAACTCTTTTAAGGGGGACACCTTTGCCATAAATATCTTGTCAAGCTTTTGGATCTAAACCAAGACATTCCAAACCTTCTTCCTTTCTTTCCAATTCCCTTCATGAATCCTACAGCTATGCACAGCGCAAAACCTCATGCAGTCTTCCTCGCTAGCCCTGGAATGGGGCACTTCATCCCAGTACTTGAGCTTGGTAAACGCCTTGTTACTCAATATGACTTTCAAGTCACAATCTTTGTCGTGGCAACTGATACCTCAACTGTTCGGTCCCAACTTACCGACCTACCAAAACCTGATTTCTTTAACATCGTCTCACTCCCGGTGGTGGACATCTCCGGCCTAGTTGACCCGGATGCATCAATAGTAACGAAAATAATAGTGATGATGCGCGAGTCCTTACCGGCCCTACGATCTGCAATCTCTGAAATGAAGCCTCGTCCAACAGTTTTGGTCTCAGACTTGTTTGGAACTGAGACTCTGGCGATTGCTGAGGAGTTCGAAATGTTGAAGTACGTGTTCATTGCTTCTAATGCATGGTTTCTTGCTGCGACAATATATTTTCCCACCATTGACAAGAAGATGGAAGAAGAGCACATTAACCAGAAACAGCCGCTAATGATTCCAGGATGCAAATCGGTTAAGTTCCAGGATACACTTGGCGCGTTTCTGGACCCAAAAGATCATTTGTATGCTGAGTACTTGCGTGTAGGGCTTGAGATACCAACAGCCGACGGAATTTTGGTCAATACCTGGGAGGATTTGGAGCCCACAACACTTGGTTCCATGAGAGATAAGCAGATGTTAGGCCACGTAAGCAAGGTACCGATTTATCCAATCGGTCCCGTGGTCAGACCGGTCAAACCGTCAGCTGTGGAGAACTCAGTCTTCGAATGGCTAGACAAGCAACCAAGTGAATCAGTAATTTTTGTGTCATTTGGAAGTGGTGGGACCCTATCAGCCAAACAAACGATCGAGGTTGCCTGGGGTTTGGAATTAAGTCAACAGAGATTTATTTGGGTGCTACGCCCTCCCATGGACAATGATGTATCTGGGTCGTACTTCAACGTGGAAGACGGATCTGATGGCACACCCGATTACTTGCCAGACGGGTTCTTGACCCGCTGCGGAGAAAGGGGAATCGTGATCCCGATGTGGGCCCCACAGAGGGAGATATTGGGACATCCGTCAGTTGGCGGGTTTTTAACACACTGTGGATGGAATTCAACGGTGGAGAGTATCGTCAACGGGGTGCCGATGATCGCGTGGCCACTGTACGCAGAGCAAAGAATGAATGCCACAATGCTGACGGAAGAAATCGGGGTGGCCGTCCGGTCGAAGGAGTTTCCAACGGAGCACACAATTGGGAGACAGGAGATAGAGATGATGGTGAGAAGGATCATGGTGGACAAAGAAGGGGAAGCAATCAGAACAAGAGCCAAGGAACTAAAGCACAGTTCCCAGAAGGCTTCCACCAGCGGCGGTTCCTCTTGCAATTCACTGTTAGAAGTTGCCAAAGAATGCGAGAAAAGCTTGCAAGGCTTAATGGCAAAGGTACAGGGTGCATGAATAATCAAACTAAAGAAATGCTTGCTGCTTATTGTATAATATTCTATTACCCTATTGGTCTGCGTGTAGCCATGATCCTCTCATCATTTTCATTTTCAGTACTTGTATTTGCAACTGTATTGTTGTTATTGATTGAAGGATCAGTCTGAATCAATGAATAAAATATAATGGACAGGAGATTAGAGTCTTTTATTTTTTAATAAAATAATAAATATTTAAAATTATATACAGTTGCAAATGATTTTAAATTCTAGTATATTTAAATATAATTTTAAATATTTAACAAAATTACCTACCAGCAGTCCGATCAGCAATCTCCACCAATGATTGGAGACTTGTCATGAACTGGCGGTTGAAGATGAATTTGGCATTTTGAAGTGCGGGTTCATTGTTCAAATGCATGGTTCCTTTGCAGTCACAAAAAGACGTTAATGCATGAGCATGTTCACCAGGAAAAAAACCCACAGGAGTTATCTGTGGGTGTACACCGCTTTGGTTGGAGGATACTTGGAACGTTTCTGCAAGCAAAATTTTGACTGCTTGCCAGGTGGGACCCAGAATGCAGGACCGTATGTGGGCTCCCCAAATTGAAATCCTGGGACGTCAATGGAAAGGGATGCCCTGCCAAAGATTGCCCGGCCTCTGCAAGGCAGTGCAGAAACCGAATGCTGACGGAAGAGATTGGGGCGGCCGTCCGATCCAAGCAGTTGCCAACGGACAGTATAATGGACAGGGAGGAGATAGAGATGATGGCGAGAAGGATCATGGTTGACAAAGAAGGTGGATCAATAAGAAGTAGAGCCAAGGAACTTAAATACAGTGCACAAAGACTTCCAGTAAGGCTGGTTCCTCGTATAATCCACTGATCCCCAAGATAAATATTCTTCAAGGCTACCATCTATTTTTTGATTTAATCCCCGATAAATTTTTCTTTTCCATACTACGAATGCAAACATCTAATCACATTAAAGCCAAACCTACTGCCAGCCTCTATTAAAGGCAATCAGCCAACCTCCATAAGAAAGAAGGTCCACCGTCATTATTCACTGCTTTAAAAATAAAAGTAACTGAAACCCCATTGGCATGCGAGGAGATTACATTTAATTCTCTGGTAAGGATCATCTGACAAGAGAAGAGAAAGTCAAGTAATACGGAAATTGAAAATTTGAAAAATGAAAATAAAAAATTTAAAATGAAAATCATCCATGGTATTAGTCTCATATATAACATCACTGATTATTGTCCGAATCAAATAAATATAACCATGTTAGATGGAGTTCCAAAGATTCTTTTGGTAAATCATTGCCTACTGGTGGTGTTAATGTCTTCTGCAAGTCTATTTGAATATTACACTTGCTTAATCGAAGAATCATAATAACAACTTGCCGACGTTACATGGCCTGCGAGTACGGCGGTGCTCATAGGTGTAACCAAACTAATTAAAATGGTCAATAAATGAAAGCAAACCCATCAGTTGTTCACTCTGAATACAGCGATTCATTTGTGTTATAAATATCTGGGGAAGCTCATACGCCTTATACAGGCCATTCCATAGCCATGAAAATCACAAGACCTCACGTAGCCCTCCTCGCTAGCCCTGGAATGGGGCATCTCATTCCAGTACTTGAGCTTGGCGAACGCTTTGTCACTCGACATGACGTCCAAGTCACCGTCTTTGTTGTAGGCACTGATGCCTCGATTGTTCAGTCCCAGCTTTCAAATTTCCTGTACCCTAATCTATTTACTATTATATCACTTCCCGTGGACGTATCCAGCCTAATCGAGGCGGATGCATCGATGGAAACAAAGATTATCGTGACGATGCAGGAGTCTTTACGCTCCCTCAGATCAGAGATTTCTGCAATGAAGTTCCGCCCAATGGCTTTGGTTGTGGACTTGTTTGGAACTGAAGCTATGGCTGTTGCTGATGAGTTTGGGATGTTGAAGTACATGTTTATTGCTTCTAACGCATGGTTTCTTGGGGTCACAATATATGCCCAAGCCCTCGACAAAAAGGTATTGGTAGACGAGCACCTTAAACAGAAAAAACCATTAAAAATCCCTGGATGTAAATCGGTTCGTTTCGAGGATAACCTCGAACTATTTCTGCAACCAAATCATCCGTTGTTTGACAGGTTTGTAAGTGTAGGGATGAAGATGTCAAAGGCTGATGGAATTTTGGTGAACACGTGGGAGGAGCTGGAGTCCAAAACGCTTCAATCTCTGAGAGACACGAATATGTTGGGACGTGTCTCTAAGGCACCTGTTTATGCAATTGGGCCGTTGGTAAGAGCCGTTGGATCACCAGTTGGAGAGAGCGAAGTACTGAATTGGCTAGACAATCAACCTAATGAGTCGGTGATGTATGTATCATTTGGAAGTGGCGGAACACTATCAGCCAAACAAATCATCGAGCTGGCTTGGGGTTTGGAACTCAGCCAGCAGAGATTCATGTGGGTAGTACGCCCTCCCATAGAGGATGATGCATCCGGATTTTATCTGCCGTCGGCCCGAAATTCTACTGGTAAATTTGACTACTTGCCCGACGGGTTTTTAACTCGGACCCAGAATTCAGGAATGATAGTTCCCATGTGGGCACCCCAAACTGAGATACTGGCACGTCCATCCGTCGGTGGATTTTTATCCCACTGTGGATGGAATTCAACCCTAGAGAGCATCGTGAACGGGGTGCCAATGATTGCTTGGCCTCTATTCGCTGAGCAAAAAATGAACGCTACAATGCTGTCGGAGGAGATTGGTGTGGCCGTCCGATCTAAGCAATTGCCAAGGGAGACTATAATTGGTAGGGAGGAGATAAAGATGATGGTGAGAAGAATCATGGTGGACAAAGAAGGTGAAGCATTAAGAAGAAAGGTCAAGGAACTTAAGTTCAGAGCAAAAATGACAAGCAGCAAGAGTGGTTCCTCTTATAATTCCCTGTCACAAGTCGCCAAAGAATTCGAAATCAATTTGCTAGAACAACTAGCAAAGTGCTCTCTTGCTTCATGAACAATACTCACTTCCTGTTAATGCTCTCTTGCTTAAGAATTATAATTTTACATTTGGATAGAGTTCGGTGGATTAATTTAAGTTCAATGGACAATGGAAAAATTGTTATGGAGATAAATTCAGCAGAAGGTACAACTGTCTGCTGATACAAATTCCTGAGCAGGAATAAACAATGGAATTCAATTGTCTAATTAGCTAAAGAATACTCTCTTAGATCATACCATGGTTTGTTCATTTCTATTAATTAGGTACTTTACTCTTGATGGAATGATTATATTATTCTAACAGTATCAAATTTTAATCCTAATAATAAATATTAAAAATATTTAAATATTTTAATTTTAATATATATTAGTAGTTGTAAAATCCTTTTACGGGATTCATTAATCAAACATGAACACGATACAAAATTTTATCTGTTTAGATTAGCATAAGACGGTTCCATAATTAAATGAGTAAAATACGATATGATATAGTTTATAATTGTGTTAAGTTCAAATTTAGAGTTTTATATATATATAAATTTATTTATAATATAATTAATTATATTATGTTTATTTATTTGTAAATTAATTTTTTTAAAGATAAATATTGTAAGAATATATTAAAATATAAATAAAAAATTAACTAAATAATATAATTATAATTTATTTAATAATTTAATAATTATGGTAGATCATAATTTTTAGCTCATTATTAAATAAATCGAACTGGAATTAACTTATTTTGAGATAATATTACGAGTTAATTATTTATATTTATTTGATATGAACGTGTATAATATATTTATATTTAAAAATACATAAAAATATAAAGATTAAATGCACAATGCCGTACAAAAGAATTTTAAAACAAGGGGCTGCGCTCTACGGCATAGTCCAACCATGTGCTGCTCTGGTCTATGCTTACTCATAAACTACCTTTCTGACTTGATGAGGTAATAATGATTCTCTTGCTGTCTATAATTGGATTGTAATGGAGTCGAGATTCTGTTCCTTTGTTGATGATTCCTCATATGGTAAGAAATCAGTCCATACAGGACAATTAAAAGCTTACACAATGATTTTTCCTCATATGGTAAGAAATCAGTTCACACAGGACAATTAAAAGCTTGCATCATATGGTAAGAAATCAGTTACGCAGGACAATTAAAAGCTTGCATCATATGGTAAGAAATCAGTTCACACAGGACAATTACAAGCTTGCATCATATGGTAAGAAATCAGTTCACACAGGACAATTAAAAGCTTGCACAATGATTTTTCCTATAAATCACTCTATAAGAAATACAACTGAATCTCCATCACCCAACAGAGCCGACGACGGTGAGCCGCCATGCCGGAGAATGACAGAAAGCCTCACGCAGCCCTACTTGCGAGTCCCGGTATGGGACATCTAATCCCTTTCCTTGAGCTTGGCAAGCGCCTTGTCACTCATCATGATCTAAAAGTTACTGTCTTTGTGGTGACAACTGATGCCTCCATCTCACAATCCCAACTGATACAAAGATCAGAAATTCCCCACCTCCTTGACGTTGTCGTGCTAGCTCCGGTGGATGTTTTCAGCCTGCGTGACGCGGCTGCGCCAGTAATGGGAAAAATAACTGTTATTATGAGGGAGTCCTTAGAAGCCATACGGTCTGCCATCTCTGCAATGAACTTTCGTCCAACGGCTCTGATAGTAGACTTATTTGGAACTGAAGCTTTGGCGATCGCTAATGAGTTCGAAATGATAAAGTACGTGTTCATTGCTTCTAATGCATTGTTTGTTGCAGCCACGATGTATGCTCAAGTCATTGATCAAAAGGCGTTAGATGAACATATTAACCAGCAACAACCACTAAAAATTCCTGGCTGTGCACCGATTCGCTTTGAGGATACACTCCAACTCTTTCTGAACCTGAATGATCCCCAGTCCACTGGGTTCTTAAACGCGGTGAGTGAAATGTCAATGGCTGATGGAATCCTGGTGAACACATGGGAGGATATAGAGTCAACAACTCTTAGAGCTCTGAAAGATGCTAATACGTTGAGACCTATCGTCAAGGCACCGGTTTTTCCTATTGGCCCGCTGGCAAGACGGGGTGACCGATCGGTTTTGCAAAACGAAGTACTAGATTGGCTAGACATGCAGCCTACTGAATCAGTGATTTATGTGTCGTTCGGAAGTGGTGGTGCAATATCATCCGAACAAATGATCGAGCTTGCATGGGGCTTGGAAAGAAGTCAGCAAAGATTCATTTGGGTGGCACGCCCGCCCATGAAGAATGAAGAATGTGAGTTTTATCTCACGGCAGGTAACGGACCAGATGGCACCCCTGACTACTTACCTGTTGGATTCCTGACCCGTAATGCAAAAATGGGATTGGTTGTCCCAAATTGGGCACCACAGGCGGAGATCTTGTCCCACCCATCGGTGGCTGGATTTTTAACGCATTGTGGGTGGAATTCAGCTTCGGAGAGTATTATGAATGGAGTGCCTATGATTGCATGGCCATTATACGCTGAGCAGAAAATTAATGCAGCTATGCTAACGGACGTGCTTCAGGTTGCCGTCCGATCAAAGGTGTTGCCATCGAACGGGGTTGTGATGAGGGAGGAAATCGAGACGATGGTTAGAAGAATCGCGGTGGACAAAGAAGGACATGAAATGAGGGAAAAAGTCAAGGAACTAAAACTCACTGCAGAGAATGCTTGTAGTAAGGGAGGTTCCTCTTACGACTCACTCTCTCAAGTGGCTAAAGACTGCGAGATTAGACTAAGATGCCCAAAGAAACACTATGCTTAGAACCTATCTGCCATGCACAATAGGAAATTTGTTGCCAATGTATTTAATTTGTGAATTACAATCCTCTTTTAGTTTTGAATTTTTTTAAAGTTATATTATAAAATATAAAATTAATTTATAAATTTTATTAAAACACAATTTAAATTATTTATTATTTTGTTAAAAACTAAGAAAAAAAAAGCATTACATTTTGATCTGAAGATGCATTAGGTAATTAACATCCATTAATAATGGTCTGTACGAGTAAATTATTTGGGAATTCACAGCCATACACATATATAGCCATGACTTGGTGCCTTCTTAAGTTATATTTTGCCTTGCCATGTACATACATGTATGAATTGTGATAGCATGCAGTCGGTCATGTGATATGAGGTGCCATGCATGGCATGGCATGGCATGCCGTCCTACTCCCTCAGGCCTGGACGTGTTCTGCGAGGGATAAAGTGACACTACAAGTCTCGCAAGGTGTGAAGCTGGCTGGGGGACTTCTGTCCTTCATGCCTATAGTGAGAGTCATCTTCAGTCGCGTGATTGTATTTGTAAATGCCAAACCCAAACCCAACCCCTCCACATTGATTCAACTCCCTTTTGGCTTCCCAAGCGGAGATACTTGTACATCCATCCATCGGTGGATTTTTATCACACCGTGGATGGAATTCAACAGTTGAGAGTATAGTCAACGGGGTGCCAATGATAGCACGACCACCGTACGCAGAGCAAAAAATTAATGTCGCGATGCTAACGGAGGAGTTTGGGGTGGCCTTCAGCACGAAAGATTTGCCATCGGAGAGCATTGTTGGGTGAAAGGAGATAGAGATGATGGTGAGAAGGAGCAAAGAAGGGCATGAGATTAGAAATAAGGTCCAGGAACTAAGATTCACTGCTCAAAAGGCGTCGATTAAAGGTGGCTCCTCTTATAATTCACTGTCTCAAATGGCAAAAGACTCTGAGAATATCTTTGGGTCCCAGCAAGTAAAGGCTCAAGGTGCTTGAGAAGGTTGCATGAGCTAGCCTAGCAAGTATTACTATTACTTTCATTTCATATGTATGTCTGTCTGAGCCATGAGCTTTACTAATGAAATATTTTTTTCATCTTTTATCGTTCTTTCTGGCGCTTAATTTACTAGCAAAAGCAGAAGATCTCTCGTCCTGCCACACTATTTGTCGACTTGCGTGAAAATGAGGCTTTGGTAATGGCCGTCTGGTGTGCAATCTCACATATTCATTACTTACAGACTCTACTGCACTCACCGTGCATACAGCAATGTTGACGTCTCTGCCCTAGTCCAACTGAGCCACCACCTTCTGTTATAGCACAAATATCAGTGTTGATTAGTGAGGCTACACCAGGCCTGCGATTTCACCTTGTCCATGTCAATTTATTCGGAACTGAAGATTTGAAAATTGTCGATAAGTTCTACATGCAAAAGTCTGGTTGAATGGTACCATGCACTTACCTTCCATCTCCCTACCCACAAAACAAGGTCGTGGAAGACAGCATACGTTAACAACCAGGAACCCCTTCTGATTCCTGGTAGCAAGTCGGTTTCCTTCAAGGCAGATTTGAACCTATTGTAAACCGATATAATCGGGTAAATATCTACGAGAATGTTGACAAAAGAAATTGAGATTCCCGTTTATCGGATTTTTGGGGAACATGTGGCAAGATCTAGAGCCTAAGACACTCGATGCCATCACTGTTTTTGGAGGCAACCAACAGATGTCTGCCACTCCCAGATGAGTGAACAAAACCAACTAGGAGGGCCTGGTGATGCCCATGTGACGTGGGCTACTGAAACTGAGATATCCGAAACTGTTGGTGGATCTTTATCTCGCTGCGGATGAAATCCATCTCATGAAAGCTTTATCAATGAGGCAGTGTGCCGATTATCCAGAGAAAAAGAATGCTATTATGCTGACAGGGAGTTTCAGGTAGAACAGAGGTTAGACTGTATCCATGATTCGAAAGATCGTTGATGGAGGTCAGAGAAGAAGCAGAGGGAGAGCCAAGACACTAAAATCCAGTGCAGCAACATGGATGGTTTCTCATACAACTGGCTGTCCAATGGAGCAAATGACTGGGAGATTAACCATTGTTGTCTGAAACCTAATAAACTTAGCTAGTGGAAGTCTGAGATAAGAGTTGTTTTCCTTATTAGTCAGGGATGATGGCTGTGTTAGATCTATTTGTACCGGTAAAAATATATATTCTGCAAATCACTAGAATTATAATGTTTGAATAATTTTAACGAAGTCAAATGATAGGCCATATCCTGATTACTTCAGAGAAATGAAATAGCAAGAATACAGGTAGTCGATCTCTTAGTAAATAAACAAAAATAAATAAATAAATGGATTTTTGATAGATAGAATACTAATCCAAAGAAGCAATAGATAATTAATATTAATTTATGTAATCAATTTTCATATTTAGCCATTGATCATAAACAAGTAAAGAACCGGTTTCCATTTTTTTCACATTTTTAAATCCGTTCCCCTTCCAGAAAGGGAAGACAATGGGAATGATGAAGGGAGGCAGGTGACCAACCCTCTGCTCCAATTAAGAAACTAGTCATGCACTTACAGGTTCAGTAGCTTTCTTCAGCCATGCCAACTCAGTTTCATCCAAGTATGGGGCTAGAATATCTCTACATCCTGAATGGTATGTGTTCAGCCAATCTATCTCTTCAGGCGTTAATAAATTCAGGTCGATCAATTTTCTCTGATATGGTGCCTGGGCATAGGAAGAATCATCCAACACAAATTAATTGCATTCAACTCCTGACTGGACTAATGTATGTGTATATACGAGTGTTAGTGCACGTATGAGCTAGTGCAGCCCACAAGTGTAAAATCATATGAACTAGATAACTGAACTTAATGAAGTATACCAAAAGCAACAAAACAATTGAAGTGTTTTTGCAGTGATTATGAAAATAAAGCATAAAAATCAGGAGACATCAATTCACATAAATCACTAACTTACCCATGTAATGTGTTCAAATGACAGGTAACCCATGTCCCCAAAATTAAATTTGGTATTGGCCTCATTGACTATGAGCACATTCTCCAATCTAATACCAAAGTTTTCGTCCTCGTAGTAACCAGGTTCTGAGAAAGCATTTCAATATGATTAATATTTATCCCAATGGTTTGAGTAAACAAGCTGAATGGGCAGAGACTCATCCAGAGGCAACATATGATGCCATTAAAACAGCTATGTTTACAGATTAAAAATGAAAAATAGGTGGCTGTCTTCAGATACACCAATTCACATTCATGAGAAACTCCCTGAATATTAATCCCAATGGTTTCCCATTCATGAGAGACTCCCTGAATATTAATCCCAATGGTTTTGAGTATATGATGCTATTGAAAGCTTTATAAGTGCGAACACATCTCTGGCTAGATTAACAAAGGAGATGACCACAGAGAGAGAAAATCAACAAAAAGAGGGAACTGTTTTAGAGATCATGCAGCAGTTTATGGTTATAATAATTAAATGCTTTGTAGAATCCTGGTATAAACTTTCATACAGCAGCAATAAAGGCAAAACCAGTTATTCTAACCATCTGTTACAGTCATGGAAGCTTGTATAGGTACATTTCGAGGTCTGAAGCTGATTAAATGGGGCCCTGCTCAGACAGTGCAACAATTATACATAAGAGAAAAACAACTAATTAGCTTCCGAACCAAATTAAGTGCAAAAAGTAAAGGCAAGAAGCTGTAATTTATTGCTTACCCTCATGAACGTTTAAGTAAGACCCAATTCCATGACCAGTCCCATGTCGGTAATCAAGACCATACTTCCACAATTCCTGTCTAGCAAGAATGTCCAGTGTATGACCTATAAAGCACAGTTAATCAATCTCTCAATCAATGTTAGCTTTTTATGCAACTTAAAGTGTCCGAAACTACATATATTAGCCCAAACTGAAAACTCATTTGCAAATGAAAGACAGGCTAGCTAAAAATTTGCTGTACCATAAGTTCCATTAGGAAATCGAGCATTGCCCAGAGCAATATGACCCTTGAGAACCTGCATGATAGCCAGCAAATCAAGCAGCTACATTAAGAATGACTTTTAAGGTTGCATAGTTTTTGGCTGAAGAAAAGAGGACGGTGAGCATCATGAAAGTATGACTAAAGGAACAAAGAAATGAGAGCAAACAATCAAATAATTGTTAGATTTCCAATTTTCAATAATCAACATGTAGAAATAAACATCTATTAGCCTAGTAATGAAGGTTTCAGCTGCACATCAATTGGGAATTAACAATTGTTATTTACAAATTGTTGTATGTTCTTCCAAAAGAGGCAGCAAGAAAAATAGTTAATGAATATGGAACAATGTGCTGCTCAACAACAGTTGTGGGTGATCATTCCACACCATTACTCATGGTACATAACTGGTGATGGTTTCCAAAGGCCAAAATACTTCATAGTGATGCTTGTATATAGCCAGACATGGAAGCAATGATGTTGGTGGCAACAAATACCTAGAGGTGATTGCATAGTGATAACAGTTCACAGGGATTGATCATAGAGATGTTATGACAGCAAAGGCTAGAGGAGTGACAACAGCCAAACAATTTGTGAACCCAATAATGACATAGCTTAAGCAAGTAGCTGCTTACCACTGATCAAATTGACCATATCAAAATTGATGATGAGTTACTGGGACTGGTGAACGTTTTCAATTCAAGCTCATAAATCATCAATGATATTTCAAGGTTACATCCATCCCATTTTTAAGATTAAGAACTTCAGGCCTGTATGCAAATGTCTTAATAGAATAACCCCTTTTATGGCCAGAAATACCATAAAAGCTATACAAATTGCAAGCATGTTACAGTTTAGACAATCAAATCATACATACCCATCAAGACAGCATTGTTGTTGGTATGAAGTACCTTCAACAATAGCATGTTGCAAGTTTCATGGTGGCATATAACCTCATTATAACCAATAAAATTCCAGTTATTGCATTACAAAAGAAAAAAAAACACAGCCATATGCTGTATTGATCAGTGTTGTTTTAGAAAAAAGAAACATTTTCAAATTTATACAGTTTCCACCAAGCCCCAAAACACACATTAAAACAGTCATTCAAAGAAAGCAAATCAAAACAGAAATTAGCAACCATGTTTTCAGATGCATACTATCAAACTTGAGCTGAATTCAAATGCCAAATAAATAAGTGCCCAAACAAGACATGAAAGGCAGGCACCCACCGCAGTATAGCATGTTTTCTCATGTGCTGAGGGTTTTCCAAAATGAATCGTCCGAGTTATGTCAGTTGTTCCATCCAGATACTTCAATGGTGCCATCAATGATATCAATAAAAAGATGGAAATGTTAGAATTTAGTGGTCAACACAGCATGTATGGCATTCCGTAGATTGTAGACTATTTGTCAAACCTGTGCTCCTGAATCAACTAGATAGATGCTGTTAGGATCCAACTCAGCACATGTTTCTGCCTCTGGTGAATAATGAATGATGGCTGCATTTGGACCAACCGAAGAAATGGTAGGAAAGCTTAAACCTCTAAAATGCTGCAATCATTACAAATAAAAACAATCATTGTCATGTTGAACAAATCAAGAAGACAGACTCAGACAAAATGCTGCACTGCATACATCAGATTCACCAATTGCTCAAACCAATTCTTTTATATTCTCCGTCTTTTTTTGAATCCTAAGCAAGTTCTCAACCCCGGTATGCCATGATATGAAATACTAGCTATGACTCAAATAATTCCTTTCCACAAATGTTGAAAGCTCTTAAAAATAATGGAACACATAATAAACTCCATTTGCATCTAAAATAAATAAAAATCTCCAAGACCCACTTCAGGTATCACTAACCAGCGGATCACGAGGAATTACCTGGGGTCATTCAGAAAACACTGAAAATTATTTTATTTTGACTAACCAAAGGACCAGACTAGCATGAACATACTTGTCATGGGCATGTCCTTTGCAAGTCAGCTTATAGACAAGTGATACCCAGCAATATTTTGTACAAAAAGCAATTGTAAAGCCCATCAAAAACAATCTACTCATGATACTTTAACAACTGCAACCGGAAATCTATGAACCTTATCCAAACTATCCAAACAGAGAACAGAATGATACAGTTGAGTAAATTGTCAAAGAGTATACCCTAAGATTTCCCTTTGGAAAGACCAAATAGAGAGGTTTACAACCTGGTAAGGATCAGTAGATGAGAACCAATATATGAAGACCCTTCTTGTATCCCAATATGAAAAATGTAATATGGATACTACAAGAAAAATCACCACTGGATTTGCATTTAACTCATTTTGAATCCAAAAGTTAAATTTTTCAACCAGCTTCCGAGATTCTGAAAATTCAAATATAGTTCAGATTATCATTTAACCATTTGAATGCTCAATTTGTAAGGGACCTCCACACTACCATGACAAGAGAATTTAACATACGCTTTTCTATATAGCTCACATGATCATCTGCTTCCTATGTTAGCAAAACATAGTCAACACTTCAATTTCTCAAGTTGCAAAAGTCTGTGAGACTGCACTTGCTTAAAAGTATAATAAAAAAAATATTAGCAAAAAACTATAAACTACAAAGACCAAATAATTTTCTACTCCAAAATTTTGACAAGGTCTGATGTCTTAGATGAAATTTCCAACATTTATGTAATGACTCTATAACATTTATCTCGGAATAACTACCTCTTTAGCTGCTCGGAAACTCTCCAGCTTGTCACTTGCAGTCACCTCAGTCAATTTCATGGTTTCCCTGCCAAAATTCATTCCATTGACATGACAAAATATGAATCAGTAACAAGTGAAACTAAACCATTTTGTGATAAGAAGAAATATATACAAGAAAACAAAATAACCAATCTACTAATTTGAACCAAAAATTGATCAAATGTATTAATGAGATGGAATAATCCCCATTTTGTGCTGGGATGTATCAACGAAAACAAAGCAAAGTCAAAATATCATGCAATGACTAAAGCAGTGCTAACACTGAAAACAAGAGAAGACAGCTCTTAATGTTTCATCCAATGTATTGGGAAAAAAGCTTAATCCAACGACAGTGTTTAATGAGGAAAAGACAAAACTAAACAAGGATTTGAGATGTCTTGTCAGATAATTCACCTTTTACTTGATTACATACACTATGTCCTGATGTATGGTGCATTATATGATACATCTCAACATCAACTAGAAATTTATGTATTGCTAGGAAGTGCCAAATTTTGAAGGAAGAAAGACTCACAAATGTTTTGCCCCGTTTGCAACCTCCCCTTCCAAGAAGTAACCTGAAGCCCCACAAATCTCCTGCATCTGTACAATTGAAAGAAGCTTGGCCATCATGTATCAAGTATAATATTTTGCTTTATAGATTAGTTTTAAGAAAGAGAGTTCTCAGGTTATCAGGACTGTATACATACAAATTCTGGAAATATAAAAAGGTCAGAGAACATAGACCTCATAATATACCTGCTTATCCAACCAAACAAGATATTGCACAACAGCTGCACCATCACGGATGTGGGCCTTTTTTAAGCCATCCAACTCAACAGGGTTCTAACATCATAAAACAAGAATAAATTACTTTCTGAATTGCTTGTTGCAATGAATAAAACAACAACTTTATTAAACGATTCTATTAGTAACATATTCTAATGTAATCTAAGTTTCTACCACACAGATACTCATACACAAGCAAGCATGTACACATTTACCAAAATCAAGAAAGAACCTTCTTTGGCATACAACAAATCAAGCACAACATGAATCATGAAATTTCTAAAAGATGTTGATAAACCATTTAGTAGCATTTATTTAACTCTATCAAGAATGCTAAATGCTAATCTTGTTGAGAGCCTTTGACATTGAAATGTAAATAAGCAAAGCAGAAGCAAGTGGGCACAGACACAAACAAGTACATCTATATCCAACCCATAACCGAAGAGCCTTTATTCTAGTCCAATAAATACCAATGGCAGGAAGAGGAAAAGTAGACGTACTAAGATGGCTACAAAGTTACATCTCCAATAAAATCTAACAGCAGCAAACTTATGACTAAAAGCTAGGGTTCTTTTAAGATTATTTGAATTGCATGCAGCATCCAAGGTCAAAAACTACCATAAAATTAAAATCAACCATCAAAAGATCAAGAACCAAATTTTTTTTTAACCTTTGCAGTAAAAACAAGAGAACAAGATCCACTTATATGTTCATATGGATGGGCTCCACCCATACACCACATACAAATTTCTAAGATCACATTGTCTTAGCAAATGTGTGGCATTAGAATCTTCATATGTTAGAAAGTGCAAGTAGTACCTTTAAAGCTTTTGCAAGAGTCAAAGGTGACTGCTGCAGAAGAACTTTATCAGAATTCAATTTTGAATACAAAGCGTAGCAGCATGACCCAGGGTCAACCCATATGAGATCATCATTATCTCCTTCTCCTTCATTTGTACCACTTCCTTGTACATCAGATGGCATTTCTTTGACTGCAGATGAAGGGTTGAGTTGATTAGATGAAAGCAAGACTACATCAGAGCTCACCACATCATAATCCCGAACTTCAATTCCACTTTCCTTGAAGAAGGACTTTACCTGTATACAACATAAATGATAAGTTGACTATTTGACCTGCAAGTTCATACGTGTCCTTTATGGATATAAGAATTACATTCCAAAGATGAGGACAGCATAAGTCTGCTCCATGGTTTCAACAATTAATATCAGATACAACATTGATCAGTCTAATATAGAATTAATTACCAGCAACACATAGACCACGTAACTCATAAAAAGAGTAAAGGAAAAAATTATATGTATCAATAGGAAATTATTCTATGTACCAATTAAACAGACATTCTAAGAGGATACCAAAAATATAAATATTATAATACTGACCTCCGAAGACACCTTCCTCCCATCCACATAAAGAAAAGCTGAATTGGTTGTAACTATAGCAAATGCATGAACAACTGGGCAGTAGGATACATCAGTTCCCCTTATATTATACAACCAAGCAACCTGCAAAGAAGCAAATGGACTGATATAAATTGCCAGATTAAAACAAAGTTTTTGAAAAATGGCTAATTTCCTAGAAGTTAGAAATTCTCAACCTCAAGTTGTTCATAAAGGCAATAGAAAGGGACCAATTATGAGATACTCACCTCATCAAGAGTTGTGATGATCATACCACAAGCCTCTTCATTAGTGAGCATTTCTCTCAAATCCTTCAACTTGTCTCCAACAGAACGGCCAGTAAATTCTATTGGATGAACAATAACTGGACTTGTTTCTGCTGGTGGTCGACTCTTCCAAACCTTGTCCACTAAATTGGTAGATGTCTGAACCAGCTTCTGCTGTTTTTTTGCAAAAGCATGGTCCCACCTCTGTGCAGTGTCTATGGACACACACCAAGGGTCAACACCAATGGTTGCACCATTTGGCAGATTCTAAAGCACAAGATCCATTTGGTACAATCAAAAACTTGGATGGTAATGAAAGTGAATAGGTAAACAACCAGATAAGAATAACTCAACTTATAATGGCAATAGTACCAACACAATGGGACCTTGCAAGGTGTAAATGGTGATAAGTCCAGTTTAATAACAACTGATGAAATTAAGTGATCAAGGGATCAGAGATCAAAAGTACTGTTGACAAGTTCCAACAGCAGGTTGGCAGCTCCAACTTTATGCAAACAAGACTACATACCATGCATTCAAATTAAAGAGCTAGAAAATCAACATTAAGTGAACATGGATGTCCTAGCTAAAATTGAAATTGCAATCTTTGATTAAAGACAGGCAACAGCATATTGGGAGACACTGCCATGACATTCTAAGAAATAAAATAGAAAAAACTCTATGACAGCTATAAATGATGACTGTAACACACCGAGAAAAAATATCAAAACACATCCTTTTTAAAAGTTTTAGTTTTTTGCAATATCCCCAACATACAACATAACCTTAATCATCATGAACAACATATTTGCAGCATGTAAAGTAGGAAACTTACATTGGCCATCCAGACATCTACAGCAGGGTCCTCTCCTATGCGCATGAGTTTCCACTCGCCACTGAGCTCCTTTGTTGCCTGATTAAAATACCGTCCATCCGTCCACAGAAGCGCTTCCTTCATCGTAATAAGCGCCAAACCTGAATCTCAATAAGAAAAAATGCAATCAAGACAAAATACGAAAGGCATATAGAGTACCTTGATTTTACCTTACATCTACACAAGAAAATCATACTCCTCAACACAATCATTGATATAATATGAATTCTAGCAAAAACTGAAACGGACCAGCACTTCCGGTGAAGCCAGATACAAATTGACGCCGTTTATCGCGTGCAGAAACATATTCACTCTACGAAAATAAAAATAAAAAAAATTACAATGAACAAAAAACAAAGCCTCTAAAATCATTCAAATGACTAGAAATCACGATCGGAGATAAACCTGGTGATAATCTTCGGACGGAACAACCAGAGCATGAAGAGGAGGATCATGTGAAGACATAAGAGACCTCAAAGCAGCGAGAATTTCATCCATATTTCTCCGTCTATCTGCCTTTTCTCAGATGATGAATTTGAGTCTTGGAGCAGATTTATAAGTACACTGCTAAGAGTGAGAAAAATGAAGCAACTGCTCTTTTGCTGGAGTGGAGCGAACCAATAATGACTAGGAATATTTTTGATTCGACGAAAGAAATTTCGAATTTCCTGAATTGACCTTTTATTCCCTCGCTGTTTATAGATATTTGCTACATTAAAATCTACACCGTTCAACTCAATCCACTTCTTGATAAATCGTCAATTTAAAAAAAAATAATAAGTTTTGTTAAGTTAAAAAAATTAATTTATTGATAATAAATATATAAAATTTTAAAATTTATTTATTAATATTAAATTAAAATTTTATAATTTAAAATTTTTTATATTATTAATTAAATAATAAAAATTTTAATTTTTTATTCATAATTAATGAGTGAATTATTTTTTAATTTTTAAAAAAATTATGTGAACTTATTAAAAATATTTTTTTGCGACTTTTTAAATTTTTTATGTTTTTAATTCATTATTAATAAATTATTAAAATAAAATTTCTATTATTTTTAATTATTAAATCAAAATAATTTAATATAAATTTATATATTATTCAAATTTAATGATTACGCAATGTTATGCTAGCATAGCATCATTGATTGTGCCATCCACGATAGCTTCAGAGATGCCGATGACTGAACCAAAATGTTCATACTTTTCATGCGGACAAAGCTGCAGTTATTTGCGCCAGCCTCTTGACTACTACTACTGCAGCCATATACTTGCAATGATGTTCTGCTAGTGCCAGCTCCGTTTCACTAGGTTCTCTTATGCCATCACCAGCAGGAACTCCAGCTCCCTATGGAGAAGTGAATCCCCTCGGATGGAGTCCGTTTTGAGCACACTCGCTTCAAAGGTGTAACCGATGGGAACAAGGCGAACTGGGTGATTGCAGTCCAACTGAGCCAACACAAAAAGGAAACATACAGTGGAAAGAAAATTGACAACTTACATCCTTATTCTGAGAACAGAGAACGAGAAGTAAAACCAAAATGGTATACTACAACCATTATGCACTTCAAATGCACATAGATAAACAATATTGTAGTTTATAGATCTACTGGAAGTCTTAGCAACCAGTTAGATCATTCCCATTGCAAAATGGGATAACAAAGCACATCCCCTACCAAAGAAACGAACACTGCCCAACATCTAAAAATGGCTACCAGGATCCATAGACCCGTAAGATTATTCCATAGATAATTACCAGTCAGTATTAAATTCTTTTTATGCTAATTTAGTCGAACTGGTTCATTTAACACATTGAATTTAACGATTTCGTAATAGAAAACTTGAAGGCCTTAACGCTTGAAGGAGCAAAGCAAGAAAGACCAGTCCATTTTCTAGTAACCCTGGGACTGATCTGTTTAATAGGTTGGGCTCTGAGTCCGAAACCCGATCCAAGTCCAATTTCGGGTGTAGCCAGTGTTCCAGTGGACTGTGATCGTTTTTGAAACAAATGGATAAGTTTGATCTGATGATATCATAGCATCATCAATTATATGCAATAGACTACAGATTGGTTGGTTGTATTCTTTGGGGCTAATTGCCTGTGTTTATGAAGCACTAAACAGTCATGAATCTCCTCCAATGAAAACCATGCTTATCAAATGATAGTCATTGGTATGTCTCCCTAATGGGAGCGTTCTTACAAATCAATTATACGTGCTTTATTTTTATAAAGAGAAGAGAAGTAGTAAACAAACAATACGAACCTATTATCTTAAACTATCGTGGTGGCATCGTACTAGTGGTAGTGCTGCGCAAAGCCAATCAGGCTCCTCGGTTTTTATATTTTGAGTGGGTAGTGCATAAGACTGGCCCAGAGAGGACACGCACCATTATCCGGCAGACACCCAACTGGGCCAGAGAGGAGTACATTTCTAATTGAACACGACCCGCCTGCCTAATGCCTTGGCCTCGTAATGATGGTGATTAGGTGAAGAACACTTTGTTAAATCATATAGGTAAAATAACCTTCTATTATTACCCTTCTGCTTCTTCATATGAATGATTCGGATAGATTCATCACTTTTGAGAAGTTTAGTGAGACTTTTATCGTCCCGGATTTCAAATTTTATGTTAAATAATGTAAGATATATTTTTATTAAATTCACAATTTTCTAAAATGCACCAAACACAAACTAAAGTTGCTACCTAGTACAATTGAGGACATGATTCACCAAATAGAAATTCAGAAAGTAATGACTCATTGTGGCTTTAAGTAACCCCACATTTTCACTAATTTTCGAATTGCCTTTAATTCTATGGACCATCCATCAAATGCACCACTAGACACAAAAGGTTTGCCTTACTCATTATGCCAATGTCTATGGATCTAAAACACCTGAGACTCACGGGGAGATCACCCTTTAATGCTGCGATAATCCGTACGGACACGTGTTAAACAAGATCATCAAGGGAATGTAATAACTACCTAGCAAAGTCTAATTACACAGACTAATTAGGACAGTGGTGGCCATGTGCTAAAGCTATGGGGGAAAGTTACAAGGAGCAAAGTAATTAAAAGACAGCTTGGAATCCCTAAAAGAGTGAGTGTGTGTGTGTGTGGGAGTAGGAACTTAGGGAAACAAAGGGACCATGGTAAACCACGTACCCACTTGTCCACCATACACGTTTATTACAATTTCTGGTGTTTAATCTTAAACTAATCAGGGTATTAATTAAAGGAGCTTAATTAATTAATTAATTACAGAATCTTTGTTTATTAATTAATTGGACATAAGAGATACAAACTAGCTGAGCTGTTGGCGAGATTTCTTGCTTTTAAGTGCGGGGCATAATCCTACTTTATGTTTGTGTTGTTGTTGTTGTGTGGACTTTAGCTTTTGTGTAAAGTGACAAGCTAAGGGTTTTGCCTTGTAATAGCAAACACTAAAGGCTAGCTATTTTACTAGTTAGCCCTCTCTTCTGTAGTTTTCTTCTTAAGTAGTTGACTAACAAAGTTTTAACCCCGTAATAAAGATACGGGTTAGGTTAATAAATCGCACGCACCATCCCATTGTCTACAAAGAGCCATGCTTTGTCGGACTGTTGGCATGCCATGACTCTGGAAATGGTGCGTTAGTATATTAATATATTGAATTCAGAGCTTGAGTATAGTTCACTTAACTCATAGCCCACCTTGATAATGCCCTAAATTAAGGCGTAATTCAAGGGTTTGTTGAAATCTACGCTAAAATATTTGTAATGTCTAATGAGATTTGCACTGGTTTAGAGGTCAAAAGCATGTAGGAAAGTTTAGTATGGCAGGAGGAAAACATGGAAGAATACTGTTGTGGCATATACAAAAAATAAAAAAAATTTGACTTGGTGAAGAAAGACTTTGATATGCGAGGGTCATCGCACAATCTAGAGGTACACATCCCAATCGATCTATGGGACTTGATGACCGTGAATAGAAACGCAAGGAAAAGTTAGAACACCTATTCATATATTATATGAAAACGAGATGCTAGAAAGAACAAGACATTAAAGTGATTGACTCCTTTGCACAGAACAAGGTCACGGACTGCATTGTGTCATATGAAAATTGATTGGTTGGCTTTTGACATTTCACTGGTCTTAATGATATGGTGAAACAACAAGGTTAACGTAATTTTTCTCATTTAGTTTTAGTTGCCAGTAGTCCAATCATTTAACACTAATTACAATTTGGTGTGTTGCTTGCTGGCTAGATCACTGTGAAACATAAGACCAGGGCACATATGGGAGCCGTGAAACGAATTATGGAAATCCCATTTTAGATAGGGGAACGGAAGTAAGAACACTATGCGAGCAAGTAATTAAACAGAAGAACAATCTTACACAAGTAGAATTGGGACCACTGCATATACTTTTTGAAAAGGGAATGAAATGGATAGCGCTTGAATGTCATGATTTTGTTGGCATATAATATTAAAGAAGATTCAAATATCCCTTCAGATTTAGGGATTGGTTAATTAAGTTTACTTAATAAAGAGATTAGTTTCTGATTAGCTAAATCAAATGATGCAAGAGATCCAATTGCCAATGGCTGTTAAGGCATCTACATGAAGTTTGAAGATGGGAAACAAATGCTGGATGTGTCGGAATAAACATGACACCCCATTTGTTTAAGCCTCTAATTATATTTGCTGAATATTTTAAGCCAATAACACAGCTTTATTGATCAACTAAAACAACTCAAAAGCATACAAAGGAATCCCTGCCATACCACGCGCATCTTCTTCAGCCTAGCTAGCTTTTAGCATTTGCTTTCTTCATTAAGGATTAAACAATCACATAATAAAGTAAGGACACAAGTAACTTAATTAAGCTGCCAGCTTACAACTTTGGAGAATCTCTCTCTTGTTGGTTTCATCCTTATCCTTACTTACCACTATTATCTTTGCTTTAATCCCAGTAAACCCTGGTAAACTAAAGAGGGTATAAGCTTTGCAGTGGCTTATGCTTCTTTGGTTTTAAATAAAAAGACCAACTTGATTTAGAAAAAAGTTTATCTTCTAGAGAACCCCATTACTTTTGCTGACGAGGAAAAGCTGTTCTCACTCATACATACATAACATAGCCGCATACATGCCCTCTTTATATTGTCCCATTAGTTTAATTAGTGTTAACTTCAAGACAGTTGATTAAATTTCTCAGTTTTCACTACGTGTTCGAATCCAATCAATATTTCTTTTCCTGTCAAACCCATCTCTCAACTTTAACCATCATGGCCTCATAGCTTGGCAATGGTGGGAGTTTAAACTCATTGGTTCTCAATAAGTTACCGATGTGAAGACAAGCTTAACCTGTTTGGACAAGAAATTTTACTTCTGCTCCGCCTAGTAACACCAAGAAAACGCGACTCCATAAAATTAAGTCACTCTGTGTCGTTAAGTACAGCTCCATTATTCCTGCCGAACTTTGATTGAATGAGACGAAGATGCTAGGAAGCAATGAACTTTTACCATAGTTGTATGCATTGCATGTGTTGTGATGGTTCATTTTTACCATAGCTGTATGCGTTTTGTTGCCACTATTCATCTGCAGAAGAATAAACAAGTTACAAAAATTAGGGCACTTGGTAACTACGCTACCCTTTAATCCTGCTCCATACCATTCCATGGAGGTAAGTGTTAAAAAGAAACCAAAGGGGAATTAAAGTTGGATCAGTGAGACTGTGAGAGTTGGGTAAAATATGGCGGCTAATGGAATGGGTGGTTGAAGCCTCGAACGGAGGTTAATCTGTAAAAGAAATGGAGCTGAACTGAATCCTGATTGGTTCCATCTACTCTAAGGCGTTTAAACAGTTTACGTCTGTTGAAACACACACGTGGATGGATCAGTGGATAGAATATGTGGTCCCGTTAATCAATTGTGACACGCGTGGTAGTATTTGGTTGCTCCCCATGTGCCCTTTTCCTTCCCATGAAAGAAGTCTTTGCTATGTTTTGGCTTCACTTAGCCATATTAAGCCGCCGTCCCCCAAGCTTTTACCTTGAGAATCCCTTTTCTCTTGTCTTCGGGTAAGAACAAGTTTTCAAAGTTGTGCTAGGCTGCCCTGCTTTATGTTGCACGTTCAAATTACCTTAGTTGACTTTATAATGGGTCAACATGTCATATGTATGAAAGACAATATATATATATCATACGAATTTTCAAAGTATAATTTTTATTAAAATTAATAATATATAATTAATTTTAAATATTATAATCAATTTTTTTATTTTTATTTTTGTATATACATCCAATGAACAGTCTAATTATTAAGATGAAGATCCATATAATTGAGGGAAGGGGAGATGCCTTTTTCAATTCATCAAGTTGGTCCTACAAGAACAAATTATTAGAAGCCATTTGAAACATCTGCAATAATATTTGCAGGCTTTATATGATCGAAGACACAATGTAATTTGGGTTAAAAGCTCTTTTTAACTTTTAACCCATTTTGGTGTCTATCAGAGAGAACTTCCTCTTGCTTTCTTGGTAACTCTTAACCACTCTTCTACGAGGTCAAAAATAATTACCTAGAACTAGGATTACAGAACTCCAAACTCACCAGCAGCTCTAATATGATTGGGGTAATTATACAATTTCACCATATCTCGAGCCACGGATTGGCTATAGATTAGCTAGGCTAAGCTAAAGACTAATCAGTAGAAGGAGCAGAATGGGCTTGGCTAATGGAACCATTGCCACCCCATTGGACAACAAAAGTGAGGTTATAGTTAATTGGATATCCAAATCCAGAGGCCAACCGTACTAAATTTCTTTATTAATTTCAAGGTGGTCAGATTTGGGATCCCAGCCACAACCATCCATCCATTCACAATTACAAAGTTAGTGTGGTTTTGTATTTGTCCTGTCACCACAATGCCCTCTGTTCCTTTCTTAATTACCCATTTAGGAAAGCCTATCACCCCACAATCACCCTACTAACCTACTTCTTGTCTGGCTGTGAGGTCACGGATTACCAAATCAAGACAGATAAATAGATTTTTCATTAATTTTCTAATTTTATATAATTATTCTTATTTTTTTAGATTATCTTTTAAATATATTTTTTTAAAAAATATATAAATATTTTATTTTTTTATATTTTAAATTTTTTACAATATCATTTTAAATTAATTGTTGAGAGAATGTAAGGTATAATGATAATATATTAGTCGTTTCTTAAAATAAATTATAATTTAATAAAATATTAATTAAAAATAAATTTTTTTAATAAAATAATATTACTACATCAGTATAATAATAATAATAATAATACAAAAAGATAATAAATATAAATATTTTAAATTTTAATTATTTATAAATAATTAACGTAATTGAAATTTTATTTATTTAAAGTATAATTAAATAATATACATTTAAAAAAGAATAATTTGATGGAGTCTTGTCACATTAACATAGTCATGTTTTGGTTTAATCAAACAATTTAGGACGGTGACACAACTTTGTGACACATAATCATGATTGGTTTTGAAGAATGGCATAATTGAAATTATCCACCAAAATCAAGCCTAATTGATTGCGTATTGTTAATAAGAGTCTTCGGACAGCTCACTAGTGATGAACCATTATAAATTAAGACGCCCTTCTGTCCGAAAGCACACACTTCTCGAGCAGAAAACATTACTATATTCGAGAGAGAGAGAGAGAGAGAGAGCGACAGAGAGAGAGATTCGTCGGGAGAATAGTGAGAATGATCATAACCAACATGAATAATCAGGTTGAAGAAGGTAACAAAAACAGGGTACTTCTCTCCCAGTTTTACCCTTCTGATGTTTTGACTACTGCCGGAGTGTTTCCGCAACAAGGTTTGTTGCCTCAACCACTGAAACCTTCTTCCATTTTTGTCAATTCGGACGTTGAATTTAATGTGTTATTATGTGTTGTGTTTGATACTAACTTTTTTGGGTATGTTTGATCATGGTTTTAGGGGAGGTCTCTGATATCAAGCCCAAACGCAGGAACCGCAGAAGAAAGAACGGAGATGACGGTGGGTTGACGGGATTGAAGAAAAGAAAACTCACTACTGAACAAGCTGAGCTGTTGGAGATGCATTTTGGCAATGAACACAAACTGGAATCTGATAGAAAGGACAAGCTGGCTTTGGAGCTCGGTCTCCATCCCCGTCAGGTTGCTGTCTGGTTTCAGAACCGGAGGGCACGTGACAAGACCAAGAAGATTGAGGAGAGCTATGCCAGCTTGAAGACTACCCATGAAAATGTCCTGGTTGAGAAAGGCCGCCTTGAGTCTGAGGTAAATCAATCAACAAGTTAAGCTTACAGCTGCGTATTTTGGTTTTCAATCAACAGACTTCAGTTTGCGTACTCGAACTGCTAATACAGCTTTTGATGACTGATTGAAATCGAGTTATTGTTAAAGAAAATGAATCTGAGTTAAGAACCTGCGATTATCCGTTAAAAAAGTACAAGATGCCAAACAATATTGGAATTGAATGTGTGTGAGCTCTGGGCTCGAAGAAAGCCATGGCATGCTGTTGGGTTAATTATTCTATAATATATTACAATGAACAGAGTACTTGCCACCTCATTTGACAGCAAAAGGCACCATATGCTGAAAAATGCATGATGGTCCGTACAACGTTGTTAAAATTGAATGGTTTTGTGCTTGAACAAGGCCGACTTTGGTAACTTCCAAATGGAACTTGCACCCACGTTGGGAAAAGAAAAACTCTGTATGAAACTAATTACTCCTGGTTTTTGTTTCCTTTGATGATTTTATAAATGTAATTGATTTTAATCCCAAATATGCAGGTGGCAATGCTGAAAGAAAAGCTTTCAGGTGCTGAGAAGGAGATCAGGAGGCTGACAGAACTCTTTGATGCGATTTCAGTCAAGAGTAATCCGAATCCCACACTAACAATGGAGATGGAAACCGTGGACTCACCACTCGCCTGCGTGGATTCACCGTTTGCCTGCGTGGACTCACCATTCATGGGGTGGTTTAACCATGAGGAGCTCTGCTACCTGCTCGAACAGAACTATGCTTCTACCGTGGAATGGCTCTTAAGCCAAAGGAATTATTAGTAATTATTGTTAATTGGGCGGCAGGGGAATTAATCAAGCAAAGTTTGAATTAGAAAGTGGGGTTTGTAGATAATGACCATCCTAGCAACTTATGGCTATGGATGTGATATAGGTTTGTTAGCAAGGGTTCTAGTGCGTGCTTGCTTGCACTAGAAAATGGTAATGCCATTAGCTAAATAACTGTGGTCGATTTGCTCGGAAGGAAGGAGGCTAGGAGGAAGATCGATCGGTGTTGCCACTCAAAATGTATTTTTATGTATGTGAAATATAATATATAAGTATTTAAGAATGTGTTGTCTTTGTCCTGGTGCTTTTTAATTCCCGTGAAAAAGGAGTATTCATGAAAGGCAATGGTGAGAAAATAGATGATAATGACTTTGGCATAATATGGCAAATAGTTGGAAGGCTTCAACATTTGTCTTTTACACGTCCGGATATTGAGTTTTCTGTGCATCGCGTCAGCAGGTTTATGCATCAACCAGAATTGATGATACATTGGCAGGCGGTTAAGAGAATATGACAGTATCTCATGGTCTTTCTATTTTACATCTCACGGGGTTTCACGAATTAACAAGTTTTTCTTATGCTGATTGAGCTGGAGATTAAGATGATCGTCTTCTGTAACTGTCTATGGTGACATTTATGGTCCAAATTTGACTAGTTAGAGTTGTAAGCAGCAACGGGCAGTGGCTACAAGTAGCACAAAAGCCGAACATGAAAGTTTATCCAACACTGCAGCAGAAACACAGTAGCTTCAATCGATTATGAAGGAACTTGCTTTGTCGTTATCATCTCCCCTAGTTGTTGTGTGACAATATTGGTGCAACATATCTGAGCTCCAAAGCTGTGTTTCATGTGCGAACAAAGCACATAGAGATAAACTTTCACCATGTTCGCGATCAAATTCCTAGCAAGAAACCTCAATATCCTAAATTTTACACGAGTACGAAGACAGGATAGGAGGCATTCATTTCGGGAAATATTAATGTACAGCTTATCGAAAAAGTATATGACAGCAAATATGATGCTTTGTATGATTCATGATTGAATTTTTATCATCAGACTTTAACCAGCCTTACTGTCTCTGTTCTTGAATTAATCAAATCTTGTTTTTCCCTTAACGAAGAACGTGTGTTGAAGAGACCCATGACAAGCATAAGACATGCAAATCTTGCAAAGCAGGCACGACAAATACCATCACAAAAGTTTCATTTCCAGTATGTTAAGCATTGCAAAGTGAAGGGGTTTTTACAGTCCATTGTTTCTTCAGTTAAAACCCTCTAGTCCATATAATTGCTAAAATCCAAGAAAACAAAAACAAGGTTGAGTAGAAGGCAGAAGTGGGACACCAATAAAGAGAAGTTAAAGATGTGGGTAAGGATTATGATACGATTTGCTTACATGAAAATGGGAGTTTGTCTTGTGAGCACTCCTCTGTCTCAAAATGGTGCACAAAAACAATGGGCATTATTAGCCTGAGGATCTCCTTGAAACACTCTTAGTTAAAAGATAAAAGTAACCATGACAAAAATTCTTCCCATATTTGATGAATGAGTTAGTGGCTTGCATCAGCAGGTTATCAAAATTGAAGCATATGGCGTGGAAAAGGAGACCAGCACCATTTCATTTCACCACCATCAGTTGATTGACAGGCATTTACTCGAACACTTGGTACACAGCAATACACAGAATTGTAACAATATTTAGGTAATCGGTACTGGAAAGCAATTGGCCCATCTTTATCCAGTGGCACAATTGGGATCAGACCTGTGATCTCTTGGTTACAACAATTAATAGCCCAATTGTTCTCAACACTAACATTCTATGCAAATTGCACCCGAAGTCATGGGTACTTACCAAAGTAATTTTGGTTGTGGGAACACAGTAATTAGTGGACAAGAGCACACCCTTTTTATTTGTTAACACATGGTTTACGTGGATATGACTTGGTGCCCTTCACTTAATGGGGGAACAATGAAAATACATTAATTGTGCAATAAACTAAAGATTGTTACACTATCTGTATACAGAATTCCATTTTTCGATACTGTGGAAACAGCTATCCCATGTTTGTTCGTGAGACTGGGCAGTCAAGGGACACGAGCGGCTATTTTTTCGGGGACATCAAAATGGGTGATTGCCAAAACAAGAAAGGAAAGCATCAGATATAAGCATAGCTGCACAAAGTTGTAGGTAGCACCACTGGAGGTCTAGCAGAGACCAGCTGTAGAAGATAACTTGGTCGTGTGCAACAAGATCAACAATTACATCAATAAGGACTAAAGAATAATATAAGGTTCAACAATATAGGAAGGTTAATAAGATTCCAAGCTGACACTGCAAAAGTCATGTGTAACAGTAATGCTGCTCTTCTGGGAGCAAAGTAAGAAGAGAATATCTTGGATTGCTTTGTTTAGCAAGGTCTTCCCGGCTTCAAATATTTTCCAGCCCAAGACTTTGTGCTGAACACAGTAACCTTCCGTGAACATCTTAAGTAATTTGATTGAATGCCAATTGTGCTTGTATTTGTGGCAAATACTTTCTCTCTGATTGGATAATCCCATTATATCAGTTATGATATAGAACCATCCCACTTAAAATTTTCCATCCTGCTATGAAAATAATACAACCATCCAAATACATTGGCTGTGAGCCGTGAAAGTAAAGTGAAATTGCAGAGGGAGGTCACATCACACTGCAATCCAGGATGAAACATGATAACATTTTGATGGTATTCTCCTTTATTTGCAAGTTTATGTATGTCAATGTGTTCTCAGTTTTTTATATTTGCTCTCTTCACATATGCTGATTGACCAAAGATGATGGTACAGAAACGCACACAAAAAATTCTATTGAACTTTCTTTCCTAAGGTACCAATTTCTCTTCAGTGTGTATACAGGACCAATTCATGTTCACCTCAGCGAAGTGGCTTTGATATTTTAGTGGTCATTGAAAGCAATGTAGATTTAACTTATTCAAAATTATCAATAAGCATAATTATCCATTCAGACGCTCCTGTATCCAGGCTGCCTCATCCATTCATTTCTTGGCATACTGCTTCAGAATATCCTTTTATAATAGAGATAGTGCGAAGCTCTTAAGGTACTTATCAAATGTATCAGAATATCTTCCCTATGTAATCTGAAAATTTTGCCCAACAGGAGGTATACAGCTTTCCTTGTTTACATGCCTATTTTATCTGTAATTCTTCCAACAACTGTTGTCATAACTTGTCTTTTTACCTCTCCTATAGGACGTAGGTGATAGAAACTACTGCATTTATTGTGGAGTTAGTGACTCACTGTTTTATGGATGCAATATAAAAGCCATTTCGGATTATAGTAGAAGATTGGGTAAGATTCTGAAGGTCTATCATGGTGAATGTTGGCCCTAATCTCTATGGCCTTCTATGATGCCATATGAAAACTGTCACAGATCAAAGAGTGCCAGCATAAGTCAATTATCCTAAAGGCATGGTCTGTATATAGCATTTGTCTTGTGTAGATTTCTCCTGTTTCACCGTCATCAGGGAATCTACTAGCAGATTGAACTTTCATCTTACTTTCAATGTTTTATATTGAGTTGGGATTAGACTTATGGCTAGGTACCTACAGATACTGTTCTTGGGTTTCTATAGTTTCTGAGCTTTTAACTATGATGCGTTAAGGACTGCCCCTGCTTTGATGCATGATGGTGCTTTTCCGAAGTTACTGATGATGATTCATCTACGGCAGATATCTGTCCTATTTTAAATGTTTATCGTTTCAATTGTTAACCTGGGGCATATACCTTTACGTACATTACTCATGCTCCTAATTCAGATTTGTTTTGCTCAAACAGTTCACTGCTGCCGCCGTACAACCAACTGTGATGATAATTACTGAACTTATGAGGGAAGTACCTGTGGAGCATCTGCCCAAAACGTCTTGATCTGAAACTTTCTTTAAGTTTTGCATTAGATATTTCTCGAAGTTATGGAGTATTTGCATGCCAGTGGCATCATTCATCGTGATCTGAAGCCAAGTAATCAACTTCCTTTTTCTCTTTAATTTTGGTTCATTTAGCAGACCAGTTGACACTATCTGCTTCCCTTCAGGATTTTGCATTTAAGTTGGTTCCCAGACTTTGGGCATTGATCGTTCTGCCCTCAACAATGACTGAAAATTTAGAGAAAATGAGAAAACTGCCAAAACATTTATGCTTATTGGCCATCTATATGAAGTTGCACTTCCTATGAGGTTAGACCAAACAAACAAGAAGTGTGTGAATGGGTGGGATTTGTTCACTGGTGCTTATGCCCTGGTTTTTAAGAAACTTTAAAAAAAATGTAATAACTATCGACAAATAGGCAATCAATGGTATATTTCTGTTTCATATTGTGCATGCATGAATGGATAAAATGCAAATCGAGCTGGCTGACTTTGGACTGGCTGGAGAGGAGACAATGGATGACATTACTTGTGAGGCCGGTAGTTACCGATGGATGGCTCCTGAGGTACTCCTTTTTCTTGCTTCAGAACTTCATGCAGCTGCAAATCTTTACTTTATATCTAATTAATTTTCTCATCTGAGTTAGAAATTCAGCCAAGTCCCACTTCCTTACGAAGTGAACTAACATTATGACCACAAGGTGGATGCGTACAGCTTCTCAATTGTTCTGTGGGAAGTGCTGACAAATAAAGTTCCATTCAAGGGGAAGGTAATATAACAGTGGCATATGCTGCGGCTAAAGAATGTATTAACTTTTCCGGGAGCAGAAGTAATAACACATGCGCCTTGTTTTGTAGTCGCCTTCTTGCCCTCATGTTATTGATTTTAAGAATTCAGCAGTATCCACAGAACTCAAAGCTGGTATCTTTCAAAATTCTCCAAATTCATTCAATGGAAACGTCCAAGATTTTCAAGTCATCATTTAGGATAAGAATTTTCTTGATTCCAGATATTGCTTTTGCTTTTAGGGAAACTAGATATGACCTGATAGTGATATCCATGTTGCGAATATATTGTTTCAGGGTTTACTTGTTTTATAGTATATTTGTTCTATTAACATTTGATTGAGTTCATTTCTACTTCCGGAATCAAAGGCCTAGCGTGGGGAAACTTTCAGAGGATATGGTCTCACTGTTGCAGCTTGTTGGGTTGAGGATCCAAAGGTCCGACCTGAATTTACAGAAATCACAGCCTCCCTTGCAAACTTTATCCACACATTGTGTTCAACAAATGACACCATTCCTCCCAAGTTAGTTGAGAATGAAGAACCAAAGAGTACCATGTCCATGAACAAAGATTCTTTGGCCACCGTCCATGCAACAAACAAGATGGATGAGAAGAGAAAGAAACGCACAAGTTCATTCCCCTATTTCCTCAAATGCTTTGCTAACTGCTTTCGCAAATGACCAAGTGGCATGCGAAGCCATGTTCTAGGTTTTGGAAAGACCGAAATACAGGGAATCCACGATTGTATTTTACCCTCTATCATTATACATAGCTTCGTAGCAGATAAACTGTCAGTGTCAAGAATTTGTGAACATCCCGTTAAACTCAGATCACAAGGATGAAAATGAAATTATAGATGGTTCTCGTGTCAGATAAACTGTCATTGCATAGTTTTTGTGGCCATTTACCATTTTCATTTCGAAGAAAATGGTCTGAGAATTCGATTCCAATAATCAGAACATGCTGCAGTACTTGAATATGATATGATGCAGCAAGCAGGATCAGGTGTTGCATTGGTGCTGTCTAGATTAGATCAAACGGAGCATCAGGAAAGTCGATCCTCTACAATGAGATGCTAAAAAGGACAAGATGCATCGGACTAGGCCAATGCAAATGCAGATGTTTGCCGCATGACTTGAGTTATAAGAAATGATAAGCTGTTGAAATTTACAGGCATGGTGCAGTGCAAGATGAATACCTCCACGATGACTCCCTTTCCTTTCTGATTGATGGGATTGAGATTGAAGTTTATGAAGTTCTTGCTCCATGAGTCCGTGTCATAGCGCACTGCATCATCTTCCAGTACTCATAAAGTAATTTCTAGCCGGGTATCGGTTTCTAGAGAGTATAATTAGTCAACACGTCATCCAATCACTTCAAATTTTGGACATGGTGAGGGTCGATAAGATTAATTCTAAAAATTAGAGTGTAAAACCGATATTAAGTCAATTCTTAAGGATATTCATGAAAATATCCTTTTACAGTACATGTACGCACAATATATCGTCCTTAAAACGTAACTTAAACGACTGGTCGCCTCCTACTCAAAACGTTGAACGACTGTGATTCCAGTTCTGTTTGGCTTAGCTTCGTCTAACTTATAACATAATTATAATTACTGTATATGGATACGATATTTTTTGTATATTTCAGTGTCTGCCACGTAAGATCGTACCTTCTTGTCGGATCCCGGTTTCATTATCCATTACAACGAAGCACCTGACCCCGCAGCAGTAACTTTTCCAGTTATACAAGTGACGTGGCAGATCCACAAGAAGAATTGGACAAAACCGGAGGACAAGAACCGGCGAGAAAAGCAAGGAGGTAAACGGCGTGGTTCCACTTAGTAATAAATAAAAATTATCCAAATAGTTAGCAGTTTGATGAGTCATACCAGTTGATGCGATGTCAAAACCTAATCCAGTAAAACGTGGACAGCTGGAAACCTCGTTCTCGCACGTGGCACCCACGAAACCCTAACGCAACCTTCCTGTCTCTACTCTCTTTCCTCATTTGGTCTCATCATCACTTGAAGTCCAGCTCCTCCTATGGGACACCGCCACACCAGATGAGGATATTCACGCTGTTTTTAAGACGCAACACCATAACTGAAACACGAACTTAGAAAAACAGAGGCAACCCAGAGAAAGAAAACAGCGGTTTGGTTTAGTTTGGTTTGGTTTTGGTTTTTTGCTTAGGTTTGTTACTCACCGTTAACAGCGTGTGCTTCTGGCCTTTGTACTTGTGGGTTCAGTGTCTTACAGGTTTTTTTCTGAACCTATGAATCTCAGCCGTTGATGTTGTTGAAGAAAAGAGGAAAAGAGTGAGCATCTTGGAGAAGGGATTATTTGGGGACCTGCCCTTTTCCTTTCTCTCTCTCTTGCCTTTTATAAGTGATACACTTGGACTCTCCAACTAACTCGTTTCATACGCCATGAAAGCAGGTCCTCTCTCTTTCGCATCTCCGCTAATTTTACTTTCTCTCTTGTGAGTTATGCCTTTTTTCATCTGTTGGTAACGTTTAGAGTGATATTTTTATGAATTAGTTTCGGGATCTTAAGTTTCCCAGTTGTAGTTTCCTCAAAGAATTGATTTTGTTCATGCATGTGTTCAAAAGCTAATATTTGAGTTTGGCAGTATGTTTTTATTTTGTCGATTTGGCCTGATTTTATTGAGTTTTGAGCTTGTTTGCTTGCACGCTGTGGTTCTGAATACTATGTTGTGGTTATCTACGTGTTCTGAATACTGTGTTCCCTCTTCAGTTTGTAAATCGTGAAGCTTTGGGAGACATTAAAGTAGCATGAAAAATTAGCTGTGAATCCAATAATAGTTCATTATTGTTAGGGGAACTTGGTGTAGGAATCACTCTGAGATCATTGAATTTGTTACCTGACACTGACAAAATATTGCTTCACTGCATCAGTTATTAACAACAGACACGATGCCCGTATGATCACTTGACCTACCACTTCCAAGAGAAGCTTTTCTTGTATTTCTTTGAATTTCTTGGAACTGTAGGGACATTGAGAATCCTTTTGTAATTTTGTTGATAGGAGAAATTAGGGTGGAAAGAAATGAAAATTAAAAAAATAAAATAAAATTCGGGAATAAGAAGTAGATTTTGGTGTCTTGTATTACACAACTCGTCTATTTTGGTTGGTAAGAATAAACTATTTCAATACTTTTGTCACTACGCTTTATCTTTTCTTCTCATCAATGAACCCAATGATGAAAATTTCTTTACAGTTCTCCTTGTAGTGGCAAACTTAGTGAATACTTGTATCCTCATAATCTTCTTCCTTAAGAGTATTGTATCATGTATGATGAGGGCTTCGGTTCACTCCTATCCATAAAGGATGGGAGATTTTGTGCCATAGGAGAAAGTGGAATTCACATCATTCATGAAGCAGTTGTGGTTCATGGAAGGCATCTCCTCTTTGAACAGAATCATAAAAGAAGTCATGAGGTCATGCCCATTCTGTAAATGTGTAATTGCATGCTGAGTAAGCTCAACCTATGCTGCCAAGAAAGGAGAACTTCTGAAAGGGCTGAATGAGTTACTGCTTTTGACTGTACGTAAATGGTCTTTATTGCAAAACAGGCATGAATGCATTTGGTACTGCAACAAATGTTATTGCCTTTTTTGGGCTACTGCTCAGTATCTCAGTACTCTGGTTCATAAATATCCATAAAATTCCTGTCTTAAACTTAGGGGCTTCAATCCTTCCATTTAGGATCTGAGCATGGGCAACGTAATTTGAAGGATGGGCCAGTAAGAGCTATAGTAACTCAGTAGTATTTTGTATGTAGAGGCTAAAGAGAGTAAGATTAAAGAGGTCATCCCCAACAGAGGTACAGCAGAATAATGAAGTACTTTGGGAGTGCTGTATCAATGTTGAATACTTGTGAGATTAACATACAAAGTCTTGCACTCTATAATTCAGGGATGTGAGCGGTGAAGATATTGTGATCAAACATTTTAGGGACAAGCAAACCTTAACTAATAGCTGTTGCACACAATTAATAAAAATCTTAGAAGACGAGAGATTTAACATCAGTAGTCCTTGATTTATGTTAGTCCTCAAGTGGTTTAAAGTTGCTGGTATCCCTCTGCTTTCGATAGAAGAATTGAGGCTACCGATTCCTTTTGGAAAATTACATACTGTTTACCATATGGAAGAGGCTTGGCCTCCAACTATCTGTTAATTTCAGGCAAAAAAATAATTGGTTTTCTGACTTAGTTGTAATGCCACTAAGCATTTCATTCTGATAGTTACTGTTATTTGGTATGATGTTTTCAGGTTCTTCATAGATTCTACTGAGGATACTACAAAAATCAGATCATAAAATTGTGAAGTTAATTAGGTTTATTGGTTTCATCTGATGGGGACAGGGGAAGAGAGCACTACTGCTAAGACTGCCAAACCAGCTGCTTCAACTCAGGTATCTCTCTCTCTCTCTCTCTCTCTCTCTCTCTCTCTCTCTCAAAATCTCAACCAGCTTTTACATGGATTTTTTTCCTCTTTTGTTTGCACAGGAAATACCAACTGCACCCACACCCATGCCAGCACCTGTGCCCTCATATCCTGATTGGTCTAGCTCTATGCAGGTTTTTGTTATATACATAGATTTTATCTAATTATTAACATAATATCTTGATAAATATAATCCACAAATAAGTAATCTAGGACCTTACAACTCAGCTCCTTGTATAGGCTTTTTATGGTGCTGGGGCTACACCACCTCCTTTTTTTGGTTCAACTGTTGCTTCTCCAACTCCTCATCCCTATCTGTGGGGAAGCCAGGTGATTTTTTTTTAAATTATTCAGGTGTGTGTATGTATCCTAGCAATAGTATGCCTATTTAATTACGAGCAAGTGAGAGGTTTTTATAAAAATTTATTCTGACAATCTTTCAGCATCCTTTAATGACTCCATATGGGACCCCAGTTCCATATCCAGCTATATATCCTCCTGGGGGTGTATATGCACATCCCAGCATAGCTACGGTGAGTTAGTTATATTAATTCATGATTTTTATGTGTTCACATCCCTTTTTAATTATTAGCAGGTTACTTTCACACTTAGGAAAGCAGTGAAATGCTCCATCCAGAGTATTTTGTCTGCTAATCTCCTTTTTCCCATCTTGTAGACTCCAACAACAGCACCCACAAGTACAGATCTGGAAGGGAAGGGCATCGAAGGAAAAGAGCGAGCTTTGACCAAAAAGTCCAAGGGAACTTCAGGAGGAAAGACTGGAGAGATTGGAAAAGCCACTTCTGGTTCTGGAAATGATGGTGTCTCCCAAAGGTAGATTGTTGTTAGATTAATCTTTCCAACATGTTTTAAAGTCACTCAAAATCTTTTCTCTTTCTTGGTGCTTTTTGTCTGACAATTGTAAAATTGCCTCCAAGCAGTGCTGAAAGTGGCTGTGAGGGTTCATCGGATGCAAGTGATGAGAACGTTAACCAGCAGGTATGTGTTAACATATCATTGTTACTGTCTGTGCTGTATCAATTAATTGGATAAACATATCATTGATGACGATGCAGCCTCTTTCTGAAACTGGTATTGATCACTTTTTGCATATAAAGTCCAAACTCGACCACTCTGTATTTTCCACATGAATTCAACAGAATGATTATCTTCTATCAAACATATTCCTAATTTTTTTTTCTTTAGGATTTTGCTGGGAGCAAGAAAGGAAGCTTTGACCAAATGCTTGCTGATGGTAAGTATTTCTGTTTCATTCTGCCTGCCTTTATTTGCAGTTATGATTTTGTAATCATAACAAATACTCAGCAGCCAGTGCGCAGAATAACACAACTGATTCAGTTCCAGCTTCAATGCCTGGGAAGCCCGTGGTCTCAGTGCCTGCAACCAATCTGAATATTGGAATGGACTTGTGGAATGCATCCTCTGCTGCAGCTGGAGCTGCAAAACTGAGACCACATCCATCTGGGGGCCCGTCAGCAGTTGCTTCTGCAGGGGTGATGCCTGATCAATGGATTCAAGTATGAACCGGGCAAGCTAGTTATTGTTTTTTATGGGCATGTGCTTCTTGACTGTTTTGAATCTCCATTGTTTAATATTCAATTAATCGAATAATATAGGAAAACCTGTCATGCTGCCAGAGTAATTGCCTCTATTCACGTTCATAGCTCTGACTTCAACAAATTTTTTATTTGTATTTGGCTTATTGAAATGTATCTAGTGGACTCATTTTATAACTTGACTCATGGAAGGTTATTAAATTTATGGGTCCTCATGAAGGTGATTATTTTTGGCAGTTACACTGGAATTGCGGTTGTAAAGATTTTGAGATATTCCTGAGAAGTTTTTTATTTTCCCTGTTTTGAACTGTAGCTCTATATTCCTATAGGATGAGCGTGAATTGAAAAGACAGAAGAGGAAGCAATCTAATCGGGAATCAGCAAGAAGATCAAGATTACGCAAGCAGGTATTGAGTTACTCTTCCCTCTTTCATTTCTCCCAATCTCTCAACATTCTTACCGATGAAGTAACCATCATAGATCATTTCTATCAGGCAGAATGTGAAGAACTACAAGCCAGAGTGGAGTCATTGAGCAAGGAGAATCTCAACCTTAGAGATGAGTTGAAGAGGCTTTCTGAGGAATGCGAGAAGCTTTCATCTGAAAATGGTTCTATTAAGGTTTGAAAATCTCCTTCCTTTTGTTGTTTATTCAGTGATCATTCCATGTAGTCTCACCTTTGCTTGCTTTTTCCCTCAAGTTATATTAACTTCATTTTTCCTAATTTTGTTATGAATAAAAGAAAACGAAAATGAGGGCTAATGGTGAATTGACTGGTGTTAAGGCATTATGGTGAATTCTATCTGAACATCCCAGCAATCTGCTTCTTGTATAACAGGAACAATTAACTCGAATATGCGGACCAGAGAGAGTAGCTAATCTAGAACAGAGCGACCCCACTTCGGTTCATCAGTCACAGGGTGACGAGGGAAATAGTTAACAGTATACACACCTACAAGTATAACTTTCAGCACAGACCAGAAACTTCTTGATCTCCAGGAATTTGTGACCTTGGCTCTAATGAGCATAGAATATTTGTCTTTCTTACTAATCTATACCCTTAACACAACAATGATAGAGTGTACTGTTATTGATGAATTTGGACAGAACTATTATGAGATTAATTCCACCGATGATTGTATAAGCTAAATGCATTTGTAATGGTTCGTTGTTTGTAAAGGATCTTTGTTTTCAGTTTCCATTGCCGAGACAGAGTCACCTGCTTTGTTGATCAATTTAGAAGAAATGACGAAAGGTTGTTCTGTGTTGTCAGGGAAACCACGCACAGACACAACTCATGGAGGCCCAGACCAACTCATAAATCGTAAACTACCAGACTAATTTATTTTATATAAAATTCAACAAAATCGATAATCAAATACAAACCTCGTTGGATTGCTGCCGCCCAAATCTCTAATTTTCTATTATAGTCCTCCAGAAATACGAGACAAATCGGGTGAAGCCCTTATAACCACTAGCATTAAATACAAACGCAATGTAGCTGAATAATGATAAACTGTATGTGCCATCAGTGTACGACCATGTTCAAGTATACATGCTGCATCTGGAGGTGATGATTAGGGCCTCAATTGATCTCATAGAGTTACCACATGATTACAAAAAAATTGCAGTGAATGGGGGTGATGGTGGAAAGTAATTTTGAATATCTCACCAAAGAGAAATGCAAGGCTTCTATTTGATGTCAATCCTCGTGATCAGACTCTCTCTCTGTGTCTGTTGTTTATCCCATCCGGGTCTTCAATTGCATTACTTCCTTGAGGTTGATCGGGTTTAACAACTCCCCTCAATATCTCCATAAACAAGTAAAATATTTCGAATCTACATGCAAGATAGTGAAACCAACACACAAGCAAGCTTATAGGACCAAAAGATTTTTGAGATCACACTCCTTCCAAATTCATTTTCTGCCTGGCGTGTGCCGATAGGTCTGACCTGCAAATTTCAGCAAAGCAGATGACCTCTTTAAGCATCTATTTCATCAGAGTAAATGCATGCATGAGATCAAGAGCCTTAGTTATCATCACTTAACGGAAAAGAATATAAAGCTCTGCTCGGTTTTTGGCTCCTTATAAATTTCTGACAATTATATGTTATTTTGTTGTTTATCCAGATGGATATAAAAGCTCCGGAATGACATATTAAGACAACCACCGCACCCATATTTCCGAAGAAACAGAGACATGTACCATTTCACCATTTGCAAAGGTCCAAAGTCGATCAACTTTAGTTTGATGCCTCGACAAGAATGGATGCAGATGGTTCCTGTGCACTTGCCTTGCCCCCTGGCAAGAAAGAAGAGAGTTTATTCCATTGCAAGTTCACCCAATATCAAATCTAACATATTAAGTTATCAAATTCTGTGCAACCACATTTGCTAGAACAAATATAAGCAGATTGAAGAGTTACTGTAATTGAAGGTCACAGGTCAATTTCATGACATAAATAAACACTCTTTTTCCAGTTTTTCAATATGGTTCAAGATTATATGTATAAACTTACATCAGCAAATGGAAGTTGAAGCCGTACAAGAAATGCAAAATTCAGGTGATAATACATGGGAAACCTACAACAATGAATGAAAGATAAAGGAATACTTCGAATTTGCATAAATATGTGACATGCATACATGTATGGTAGCAGGTAAAAGGATGCCTTATGATTATAAAGA